>SHCU01000231.1:66789-102120 GCA_004307685.1 Ceratina australensis | reverse complement strand
ACTTTCCTTCCTTTCCTCGCTAATCCATACGATCCTTAATGAATACCATGAAAATAGGTGGAGAAAAACTGGAAATAAGGATACACGAAAGAGATTCACTGATTTCAGCACATAATAACGAAGGCATTCCATAATTATCCCTTATTACTTATCCATTGCACGACTCTAAGTTTCACGTTCCTGGGAAAGGGAATAAGGAGATATATCAAGAATGGTTACTGCATCCGTAAGTTATAAATAATAACTTTAAAATATCTAAAGAGATTAATTTTCGGCTCTGCTTATTAAATGCTAATGAAAGGCACGGTACTTGGTTCCTAAGAAGAATGTCATTTAGAAAATCTGCCACTTGCGATAAGAAATCCTAATAAAACTTCTCGTATCGTTCTATTCGCCATTAAAACAGGTGATAAAAAGGAAACAGTATTAATAAAGGCACGACACGGTTACCGATACCACTCGTTTCTCCATGCTTGCTCCTACTTGGCAATCTCTGTCTCGGACAACTTAAACTACGATCGATACTCAATAGGCGTATGATAAATATCAAACATCACGATAAATATAAGATTAGCATAATTAATAATAATTGACTAATTTGGTTTCGCATAGATGTACGTTCCTAATTCGCCTATCCGTTTCCTGGACGTTCTCTGCAACGAACACATTATTACGAACAATTGCCTTTTCCATTCAAACAAAATATTTCGTTCAGTTCCGCAGCGGATCCAAGCTCTCCAACGAGAAGTCGTCGGTATCTATGGAAAGACCTCTGCTAAATCCGTCCTGTAACAAACAAATTTATTAACGTATTTTATTCCTTCATACCTTATCGTATTTTGTTCTTTCATACCTTCATCTCGAGAAGCTTCTTATCTAAAAGTCCGATCGCATTCTCTAATTCTTGCTGGCTGGGATTAGAAATTGTAGTCGTAGCTCCGAACTCGCCCATCTCGAATGGATCGTTGAATTCATTCTTCGCGTTGACAGACGGTGTAGGATTGAAAGGGATACTACCGAACAAGTCTTCTTTGACTCCGTTTTGACGTCTTGAATCCTTTGCTCGGTTACCGATACCACTCGTTTCTCCATGCTTGCTCCTACTTGGCAATCTCTGTCTCGGACAACTTAAACTACGATCGATACTCAATAGGCGTATGATAAATATCAAACATCACGATAAATATAAGATTAGCATAATTAATAATAATTGACTAATTTGGTTTCGCATAGATGTACGTTCCTAATTCGCCTATCCGTTTCCTGGACGTTCTCTGCAACGAACACATTATTACGAACAATTGCCTTTTCCATTCAAACAAAATATTTCGTTCAGTTCCGCAGCGGATCCAAGCTCTCCAACGAGAAGTCGTCGGTATCTATGGAAAGACCTCTGCTAAATCCGTCCTGTAACAAACAAATTTATTAACGTATTTTATTCCTTCATACCTTATCGTATTTTGTTCTTTCATACCTTCATCTCGAGAAGCTTCTTATCTAAAAGTCCGATCGCATTCTCTAATTCTTGCTGGCTGGGATTAGAAATTGTAGTCGTAGCTCCGAACTCGCCCATCTCGAATGGATCGTTGAATTCATTCTTCGCGTTGACAGACGGTGTAGGATTGAAAGGGATACTACCGAACAAGTCTTCTTTGACTCCGTTTTGACGTCTTGAATCCTTTGCTTTTGGCGGTGGTGCCACTGAATAAAAATCAGCGCGATTAAACATTTAATACTTAGCAGTGCAGCCTTAACAAACAAGGGATACTCACGTAATGGTGGTGGGCTCGTAGAACCGTTGCTCTGCGAGAAGTTCGAGGACACCTGACCATTCAGAACGGAATTATGTTTAGTCTGATGATTCGTCAGACCGTTAACGGCACTTTCGTACGCCCTAGGATTGAAGTCCTCCTCGAACTCGTCCATGAGCAGCCCTTCCAATTTGGTACCAACCGAAGGCGCCGGAGCTGACTCGCTTTCCATAAAGTTATCGTCGAAACTTTTCTCGAAGCTTCTCGGCGGAACTGGCGGTGGTTGCGGGGACCCATTGGACGTGTTCCCATTGCTGTCGTTACTTATACCAACGGAAGATTTAACAGTGGACCCGTTTACTTGAGCCGTCTCATTTGTGGCGCCAGGCACGTGGAGGATATCCGGAAGATTGTGTTGCGACAGATACGCTGACACATCGGCCTGGAAAATAAAAATATTCTTATAGAATTCATATGGCCTCAGGCTCCGAATGGCATAAATTTGATTATAACTGACCGATCCTTTAATAGCAGCTATATCCTGTAACCGCTGCCGGTAGACGTTATTCTCGTGCTCCAATCGTTTTATTTTCTGCTGCAACACCATGCAGCGTCTCTGTGCCTCCAAGTCCTTCCCGGAAGTCTCCAAGAACCGCCTGTACGCTAAATCGAAGGCTTGCCCGATCGTTAACGTGATTTCCTCGGCTAGCTTGTCGCTAACGAAGACGAAACACGTATGTCTCTCGGCGCCTTCCTCCTTAGCAATAAAGCTGAAGAACTTCTTCTCGCCCTTGTCATCGGCGCAGTACGATATTCTATGCAGTGGGTACTGATGCATAATCCGCTGAGGTGTACAAAGATCCATTCAAGTAATCTGTTAACCATCGAAGTAGCTTCATATAAAAAGGGTATTCATACCTTTGGCGACGTCTTCGTCTTAGGTTCTTGAATCGCGACTCCATCGATGCTTATGGTCAATTCCACCTTCGGTGTCTTCGTACCCTCGCTCTTCCTCAATTGTTGATTGAATTTCAATTTGCAAATAGCTTCCTTGACGACCTCGATTCCTTTCGGCTGATCCACTTCTGTGCTACCCAAGTACTGAAAATTACCGTAACCGTGATACCACGCAATTGTTGCGTTATTACATCTCATTATTCATTCCACATTTTTTCCTTGCATTTCTCGATCGCATACATTTGTCATGATTATCATAAAACATTGCTCCATAGTAATTGCATGTCCGACGCACGAGATATGTGCCGCGACATCGGGATCAATGGTCAAGGCGGTATCAAACGTCTATTAAACGGACATAAAGCTCTCGTGCAATTAGTACTTCGCAATATTGATTGTTTTATCTCTCGAGTGAACCGTGCCTTCTTCCAACGCGCGATATCAAATCATATGTAGAGCAACCTTGTATCATATTGAGAATAAAGAGGAGACGCGAGCCAAGTCGCGATGTTTCGGTAACAGTGAAATTTAAACGCTCGCGAAATTGAAAAGGTACAATGAACTCTCACACGTTCCGACTTCATTCCTGGACGCATATTCTGAAAGAGACACTCGCACGCGCGCGAACGGTGATGGCAATTCGTGAAAAGAAATGAAAGGCAGCGGCGAATACACCGCCACAGGATTACGCAACTTTTTCAAGTGACAGGAGGTAAAACAAGGAAAAGAGGAAGGTAAACATGGAATGATGAATACAAGGAAAACATTATTTTACTCAAACGTCACCCAGTATGAAACCTGATGACTTTCGTTTAAATTACGACACCGATAATAGATAAGGCCAGCGGTCAAGATTAATATTAATTTCTTTGAATTACTATTTCCTGATGCACATAAAAAAATTCGCATAGAGAAGCTGCGTCCAGATCAGTGAGTCTAAGATTAGGAATTTCCCGTTTCCTGAGTTTATTTTCACAGTACGTCGCCTGCAATTTTGCTTGTCGATCACAGCCTTGACTTTTCAAGAAGGGTCGATATATCTGGGGAAATACCGGGCGATCCAGATTTGTTTATTTTCGCATGCGATATTTTGCAATAGAATACGACCTCGCTGCATTCCTCTCCGTAACGTTAAAACTTTGCCATGAATTTTATAAATAAAATTAAATCGGATTCAAAGAAACGGCCATTATCTTGTTTCACTTTAATCGAATACGTGATGTACCTTGACTAAATAGGCGATGTGGCCTTTCTGAAGCGCATCCGGTGGGTGTATCCAGTTCCTGTTCGTACCTGCGAACAAAATCGATCGATCTTACGAACGAACCAGGCGTAAACGCATCCCTCAATTAATCTTTTATTTTCAGGCACAGTGTAAATGTACTAACCGTTCTTGTTATTTTGATTTTTGCTGTTCGCCGAGTTCTGCGCCCATTTCAGTAACGTTGAGTTCCTCATATCGTCGGGTCTTCAATTTTCACTGTTCGACACCTGCAAGCATCGAATAAAAATTGTATTAGAATTTGTTAAAATCCAGAAGGTTGCGTACGCACGGCGCAATGAAAAAAAAGGGGAGAATCGATTAAAATGCGTGCAGCTTTTTACGTAAGGCGAGAACCGAACAACTTTTCACTACGAAACGTGGGAAGTGCCTCGACGAGCAGTTTCTTTTTTTCCTTGAGTCCGTTTCGATTATGCAATCGACGTGTGATAGAAGATAAAATAATCGCGAGGCGATGTATCCTGTGGAATGATATGAATATGCGTGTGCATCCATTCAGAGATGCACTTCCTGCGATTAAGAATTCTCCGTCCATTCACAATTATTTCGCCGGTTAATAGAAAAATATAATTCAACGAGAATTGCAATTAGATTATATGAAAAATCGTGCGCGTATAAAATATAGAACGTGTAAAAGGTATTATAATTATCGCTGGTTTTGATTCNTCGCCGGTTAATAGAAAAATATAATTCAACGAGAATTGCAATTAGATTATACGAAGAATCGTGCGTGTATAAAATATAGAACGTGTAAAAGGTATTATAATTATCGCTGGTTTTGATTCTCAGTCTAGATTTTCTTTCTCACACAAAAAACACCGCATAATTATTACTGATTACTGATCGTTTCCCGGGATTCTTGTCGATCAGGAAAAATCTCCATAACGTGCACCGTTATGTAGCTTATTGTTCCTGAAGTTGGAGTATTGGTAAAGCACGTTGAAACCGGCTTAAAGTGCAGACGATTGTTCGCCATCGAGCCAGTCAGCCTTGGACACGAAGGCTGAATCCTTTCGCGTTTCATCATCTTGCACATGACACTATTCACACTTCGCCCATTGGTATATTCAATTAGATCAAATCTGCATTGACGCGTTACTCAAAGAATCTCGTGGTTCATTGTATCGTGCCGAGTAAACAGCATTCTTTATTTACATTTGCATGCGCGCTTTATTAAAACGCAGATTTATTTTAAGAACTAAACGCAATTACATGATCGGAGAATTACCGCGAGTCTTGGATTATATCCACGTAAATAGACTTATAGAAATGACTTCGAGAATCGTCATTCGTCTGATCGGGTCTTGATACGATCTTCTGTTGAATTTGTGTTCTACTCGTTTGGCTCGAATTGGATAAAGGGAATAATAAGAAAGAAGGGAATTCTTCGTATGTTAACTGAAAAATGAGCGCAATCACGATCTGGCTTTTGTGCCGTGCCGGCCGGTTCATGCCGGTAACCTATCCTCTGCATTCTATTTGAGAGAAGCGTTTAAAGCGTTGAAAGGTGGAGGTTCGGATTTAATGCACGACTTCCTATTCCTCCCACGTAGCTGCAAAGAGGTCGGACCAGCAGTTTCTGCTTGCCTGGCCCGCGTCTCTACTCTATTGTATCCCGTCTGTCCTTCTGTGCCTTTCCGTGACTTGCTCACACCCACACTTCACATGGCACCAACTTTCTGTTACTTGTCCAGAACAAACTCACACATTCAATCCTTCTTAAATGTACATATGCGGTGGAAACGTGATATGCTAGAGTGAAATCAAAATCTACATTGCACTTCCATAGTTAAACGTTACATTCTGGTAAGAATGTTTTATGGGAATTTATTCTTGAAGATATAAGTCAGACAATATTCGGTGAACTGCTCGGATTAGATTTGTAGCGTGCGGCCTACACTCGTCGGGGTCTTAGAACTCATGAGAACTGGGTTCCATCGTTCTCGGTGACACAATGATTTCCCATCGTTACGCTCGTCACGAGGACGAGGAACTCGCATCAAAGGAAATTGTTCCCGAGGAAGGAGGCAGACGAATCGGTCTCAAATATTAGACATCGCTGCTAATGACTTGAGAGACTCGCGGTAATTGCAGCTCGAAAACTAACACTTTTACGGAATACCGAATCGAGATTTGTGAATCGCAAATTAAAGAATACAAACATACTCCTGTCTACAAGATGAATCAAAAACTAAACGTCAATCGAAATTATCTACTAGTAAATTGATTATACAAAGTGTTGCAGATTCGTTTATATAAAAGGAATTCATCGGTAATACAAATTCAGGCATTATAATGGTTCTTGTTGATTCACCCTGTATGCAGAGGATGAATGCTACCAGCAGGTGACTGCAACACCTGTTGCGTGTCAGGCCACCGGCTGTTTCTCACCGGAACGAGTCAACGAATTTTAAAACCCGCGTCGTCACGACTTTGAAGATTGTTCGGCAACGCATGAACTGTAAACCAGGAAGCAGATGTACATTTCGGTATTTCGACGGAAACGAGATGATTATAAATGCGAAGCAAGACGCATGTCCCTATTGCCAAGGCGCCGCGTCGGATTTCTCTCTTGTCTTCGCGAAAATCGTGAACCGTGTACGAATCATATGACTTCGTTTTGCATTCCAGAATGATGGATCGCGCTAACTAATGCGAAACGATAAACGTCTCGAAAATGAAATCCGGATAAGAATTTCTTTTCTCAACCTAAAATATCTTACCCATTCAATTATTGTTGAAACTAGAGATATGCGATATTTTTGTAAAGAACAATGAAGTGATTGAGGAGGAGACGGTTCATTTAGAAATCATTAAAACGTATAATTACCGAGAAGTTCCCGTCATGAATAATGAATAAACGTTGGTATAGCACGTACATACATGCACCGTACAGACTGCGTATTACTACTAGGTACCACGGATAATGTCAACAACTTTCGCCACCAATTTCGTACGAGCTGCGAATTAATTTCTGATGACGGAAGCAACGCGTGGCAAGGTTTCGTCACACCGAATATTGCATTTCCTTCTCGGGTGAAGGAACGTCAACGTCAGCCTCCAAACAATAATAATCCATAAGTCGTAACTAAAAAATATAATCGAATAACATGTTCTACGTCACGATTAATAAATGATTGTAATCCTGTAGCGAATTACTTTACCTTGACCAAGGAATATTTTACTGAAAACCAGCAAGTACTTATGGACAGTAGTAAAAGGGTTCAAGTTTCGTAACACGCGAACTTAACTGTACGAGGCAAGGTAATTACTCTATTAGACGACCGTTAGAATGTGGACACACGAAGGATTTAGCTCGGATAGTTAGAGGAAAAAAGTGTACCGAGAGAAGCTGCGTGGAATTTTCTAATTGCTCGTCAAGACAGACATCGTTCGCAGTCGATTAGCTTTTCTATGAACTAACCCCAGACGAAGCTATATGCATATGTTAATAACAAGTTGCGTAACGTTCAAGGTGAGACTCCCCCACTGAGCTTTACTCTTCTGCCAACCGTGTTCATCGTGTCAAATAATTCAACCATTCAAATAAGCCATATGCACTTTTTGTTTTCGCGTTTCAACGAAACAAAGGAATCGAGTCTGATAGCGATAGACTCAATGAGCAGGACCCCTTGGTTAGCAACTCAAAGGTGATTTAATCGAAAGTGTGCGAAACTGAATGCGAGATCGTTAACGCGCGGAACGGTAGAGGAACGTGAAAAAGCTCGAGATTATCACAAACCATTAGCCAGGAGAATCCGGTATTAATCTGCGTTCAACGGGCCCAACGATAATTGCTCCTATTTTTCCAGCGGATGCGGACAATTAGAAAATAGCCGATCTCACTTTCTCCTCTTTCGAGCGTGATACATTCGGATTTATTTTCGGGAAGAAAATCGTCGATCATGATCCTGACCCAGATACCACAAAGAAAAAAACGAAACGCGGTCTTTGAACGATTTACCGGTGCGACGCTCGAGGCGGTACATCCTTTTTGTATATGCTTTCCAACGGCCGTGGAAAAAATTCATTCTGTTCCAGTTAAACCCGTTTCTCGTTTCAATTAAAAAAAATTGTCTTCATTCCCACGAGCTTTAATTGCCACGTCAAATTAGAAGATGGTTGCCTTAATCGTGAAGCATTAGTTATTCTCTTAGGGCTCCGAACGAAATGAACTGTACAGGAATTTAATGCAGCTGTCTCTTGTATAAGTGCAAATCATTGCGTAACGCGATCAACCGTTACAGTCGTGTCTCCATCCGTGAAAATGAACTATTTTAGACGAAAACAATTCTCTCGTAGACATAATTCTCGCGCAACGATTGATTTATTGCGCGTCGAAAAGTGCGACGATAAAAGGAATTAACGAAGACGTCAACGGGGTTATCTATCATGATTCAATTCGACGAAGTCGTGCTCTTTTCGATATCGACCTCTGACATTAATTTCCATATCGGACCTTTCGATAACCGCACGCGCGGCGAGTATCGTGCGTCTTTTTAAATCCATTAAAGCTATTGATAGTCGGGATTTAAACTACTTCGACGTAGTGACAACACAAAGGAGGCTGGCATACAAACATAAACAGTTCTCTTGATAAAACATTTTTATGAACCTATTAATATCAAATCGAATGCGTTGCACATTCTACTTTACTCCCAGCAACTTATTCACGAGCCTCCTTATGCTTGCCGCGACCAAAAACTGTCTTATTCCGAGCAGTTTCCATGCAAGAAAGTAAATAGCACGGCTCTGGTAGAAAGTAGAACGTTTAAGAAGAGCCAGAGGATTTCACTTACAAAGAACATAACGTAATCTTGCTCGTAAACCTCTCGGGTCGTTCGCGTTGTTGGTCAATGAAAAGTGAAATCGCAAACGAAATTCATTTTTCCGCCAATGATCCGTATCAACTTAAGATTCTACAGACGGAGACGAACAAACCCGTACGAGGTGAACGTACGAGTCAGGAATAACCGGCTTATGCATTTTAATACATGGTAAAAAAAAAAAATGTCTTACCCCGAGTCAAAGAATTGTTGAATAAATACGTAAATCCGAGAGAAACGAATTTTACACGCACATGCCAATACGCGTAACGAGGAACCCGGGAGTAGTTATACGGTGAACGAGAAAAAGATGAATCAAGGAACGCGAACTGATCGACGGCTCATGGTGGACTGATCGGCGCGCACGTTGATTAAACGAGCGTAGTCGAGCTTGGAAGCGGCAAATGGTATCGGAGCAGGCCCGAGCGCAAACGATCTCGACCGACGCGACTGGCGGAACCAGTCGTGGGAGTCGAATCGGTTCTGTTGCTGCTAGATTATCAAGGTAGAACGAGAGGACTTGATAGCGTGGTGGTACCAGCCACGGTCGAGACCATGGTCCTCTCTTATACCGAGCTATAGGTGTCTACTTTCGAGTCTCTCGTCGACCGTCGCTCGAGACAGATGTTTCTCCTCCGTGCGTTTGCAATATTAAACTATACTGTTCTCTAATTCCACTCGGTACTTTTTTTGTTGGATCGATGGAATAAAAACTATCGACGGTACCACAGGTGGTCCAATGATCACACGCTACTTCCTCCCGGTTTTAACATATTTACAATCAAGGAATTCGACCTGTATAAAGAAAGAAAGAATTATGTTGATTGACAAAAAGAAAATAGTAATTAGAAAAAGGAGAGAAGCGCGGCGAGGAATGACCGACGATTCGATAGAGCGAGAAGGGATAAGAGGATGGCGGTACCAGCCACGAGACCAAAGTTGTCTATCCTCTTTTACCGCGGATCACCGAGGGGGAAGGACAGCTTGTATTCTTGCGACAAGATCCATTTATATCCCTCCGGTCGATGCGATTTTTTTTCGTAATTGATCGCGACCGCGATTAATTGGGTTTGCCGAACGCGACACGATATCGAAGGACGATATACCTTGTAATCTTGTAACGATATAATCGTTAAAATTGTTCTGTCTAAAAGAGGCTCCGGGATTTCATGAAAATTCAAGTGAAACTTCTGCGGCAACAGGATGCACGCACTATATTTGCTGGTATATAGCCGTCTTGCCTTGTTTGTAATCTAAAAGCTTTGTGGTACGCGTGAGAAACTACCGAATTACAAAATAATCGCGAGTTTACCAACGAATATTTTCCACGCGGGTAGACCGCGAATGGGATCTCGCGCATGGGAATGCAACGAGTTTCCCTTGGCGAAATTCTTGCCGACAATTATGCATGCTAATTGTAATCTAAATCTGAATCAAAGAACCCTGACTGTTAGCACATTTGCACAGTTTTTTAATACCGACTGGTAACCTATCAATTTGCACTCGCCGCTTCATCCTCGATTATATTCCGTTAATTTGATCAATCACTTATGCACCATGCAAATGAGTTAACCAACGAAGTACAGCATAATTGTCTAACAAATTACCGGAATTCCCGAACGTATGTTATAACGCGGCAATGAATAAAGTATATACAAAGACAATTTGTTTAATCGCGGATTGTTTTCCTTGTGCACGCGTGTGGGAATGTACGTCACCACGAATGTGGACGTGAAAGAAGTCGACAGGTTTTAGGTATGATTCAGCATCGACGAAACCGGTTTTTTTCGCATACATGCCGACTGCTCATTCATTATACAATCAAATAGAAGGGACGATTGCACAATTTTTGTTTTGATCATCTTCCAGGGTTATCTCCGCTAAAGATTATTCTGATACGTCAAATAAATATTTGGACACTATGCTGGTACGAGCAAAACAAGAAGTGGAAGCTTGATTAAATTCCAACTAAATACATATAAAAAACAATATTATGGTAAAAACATAAATGTATCATAAATATAGTGCGCGAACAATAATTTTCCTGACTCAAATCCATCTTTTTGGAACTTTCTCGAGTTCCGGTTTCACTCCTGGCCACCTCGGACAATACTCGGTAGCTAGCGAACGCGCCTTAGACGGTGGATAGGCGCGAAAGCAGGGAAAGTGTATCTCGATTCACTATGCTTGACATACATATTAACAGCGACGCCATAAACGTTGATACCGAGATTCGTGAACGACTTACAATCATACAGAATTAAATGACCAACTATAATTGAGAATGTTCTACTAAACACAGTAAAATTGTGACGCTTTTCCTCTGCTTCGTTGCGAATTAAGCGTACGCCCATCCGATAACGTTCACTAAATATTTATACAGTTTCCTAAATCATGAAACATAAAACGAAGCGATAACCGGAAGCGATTTGCCGCCTACTAATCGCGTTTGCAAAGATTTTCCCATCAATTTCCTTTAAATATTCATTGCTCATTCAATCAATTTTGTAATTAATTGCCTCTCGCGTAACACGAGGTAGGTACGTGAGTGAGGCACGGTATTCGTTCACGAAAAATGCAGGCATGGTGGCTGACGGTCAAGAGCACGGTCACGAGGGAACCAACTGATTACATGCACGCCGTGCGGGAAGAACAGATAATTCATGCGGGACCGAGTATTCTTTTATCTGCGAAAAAAACCGTATTAGTATCCATAAAATTAGTCACAAACACGAGGATTAACTCCTTTACATTTCCTTATTTATAGTATTAATAGGAGAATGGTAATTTAGTTATTTGTATGAAAGGAACGGAAGTGCTCATGGCTTGATAATCTTTGCAAGTATCGTTGACACGGAGATTGCACACTGAATCCATCAATTCTTCCTCCTCCTCTGAAAATAATCCAAGGAGAATTACAGGTCTGGAGCGCAGGCATTTCAATTATACGGAATATTCAGCAATTTTCAATTCGACGTTTATTACAGTCTTAAATCGAAAAGACTGTCTTATTTTCAAATATCGTACGGTATCTCGGATAGAAATTTTTATACTAATCGACGACGTTTGCGCAGCCACGTGCTGCATCGGAGAATCATTTCCGTGGCATCGTTATTAGAAACACGTACCGTAGTATCCGAGTACGCATAATTATCCAACGACAAGCCGCGTCTCGCGAGACGCAATGTAATTAGAAACTTATGCGTATTAAATTGAGAGTTAACAACGTACGAATGCGCGGTTATTAACGAGTTTCTCGCTAATCATTTGCATTTTTATAGTTAATAATAGAAAGCAGTGTTTGCTCCATAGATCATCGAATGCATGTGTGCGTACATATGAAACGTCTCTCGCACAGAAATGATACGCAGTTATCTAGACGCGAGTCGCGGTTACGCGGAATACGGAGACAAAGCGAAACGAAAACGACGACAAAGTCTCTGTTGGCCTGTGACTTTCTCACAGTGCCGTAGCTAGTTCAGACTGGCAGACCTTTTCCCTATAAACATACGGAAAACGATATGCTAATAGCATCCGAGAAAATTACAGCTACATGCACTCGTTTATTTCGTATTAGCGTATATGCGTAAGGTTCCAGCTGCCAGGAGAAAATAGATTATTAGAAACGCAATCGAGCAGGGACTTGCTTCACCTGGCAACGACGTTTTACTCTCAACTATCTTGAGAGATTGCCATCCCGATATACGCGACTAATAAAATCACCTTATACGGTGGTTGTAAATGATTTTACGCAACGTTACAGTTACGCGTTCTCCAAATCCTATTATTTGTAATGATTACGGAAAGTCCTATCAGATATTATCAATTTCTGCGTCGACTGTGAATAGAGGAAAGTTGAAAGTTGAATCGCGTTGGAGAACGGTAGCGATTCGAATGGGTCGAGAGAGTGGGCGTTCGTGCGATATGAAAAGTTATCTGCGGTATGCCCGGGCGACGTGCATGAATTTATTAAACGATAAGTACGGTAAACGATCCCTCTCGGTTGAAGCAATGGGACCACTTCATCGAATCAGTCACGACGAAAAGGGAACGTACATATGTAACCGTGTACAAGTGTATGTTGCCTGTATTTTCGCTGTACGAATACGAAACAAGTTAACTGTGACACCAGCAACGGTAGAACACACTATAAGAGGTCTTTATGACGTTTCGTGGTATCCACGGGGCACCGTTCCCGTTGTGTCCTTGAGTTAATTCACCGTGCGACATCGGAAGTTCGACTTGTCCGTTGGTACCGTTTCCACTGTTTATAATTTCAAATCGGGAACACATTCATCCTGTTTACGTTTCTATAATTTTCTGTACAATTGCAACAGTCAAAGATCGTGCCTACAAGATCGAATGTATAAAATCGGAATAAAGTCATGTACATCGTTACTTACGATTCCTTTCCCCAATGAGTCTTTGTAAAAGACAAAGCTACCGAGGCAAGGCGCCCAACAGACATTTACGAGACGAGCCGTAAGTATATACCTACTTAAGGAGCGCGAATCGAGGGAGTTTAAAATCTTCTCGTGTCACGTGAAAAAACAGAAAGCGCGAAGAGGAAAATGTTTTCACCAGAAATATGTACGATCGAGCCTTTCTGCTTAAGGAACGTTGCCAGCATCAAGTGTCCAGATCGCGAACAGAGATATATACCTTTACTTATGTTTGTTGTTTCACGTTCTCGGTCTATCCTCTTTCTCTCGGGTTGCCTTTCGCTGTTTCGCGTTAAAAATGCCGAAATAGAAAGTACCGTGTTTCACGGCGAAGCACCTTTATCCGTTTTTCTCGTTTTACGAACACCGGCGCGAGGACACCGTGGTAGGAAAATCGCGATGCCCGTTTTAGGACGCGGGGCCCGTTGGATATAATTGAACGTTTTCACTCACCGACAACGACGAATTGTAATATCGCAACCCGACGATTGACGTTTCTGCAGTGCCGTCAGCTTTCCCTGGACGCGACCCACCTGTTCCGACGGCACAGAACACACCGATGCGAATGGGAAAAAATCTGTTTGAGAGTTCAGGCGGGTCTGGCGCGTACGCAACGTCCTCTGTTAGCGAAACGTTCCGCACGATCTTGAAGAGTCATGTTGCATTACGGACGGCGCCACGATTTAGATTTGGTTATGCCCCAACTATTTACACTGTCCGAAACTACTGTTCTAAAAATAAATTACTTTCTCTAACTCGAAATATAACGCAGATTCTTCATCCCTAACCATCGTTACGTTTTATTCAACCCTAACTGCTCCTAATCACGACCCTGATTATTGTGACAAGCATCAAATAACTCGTGTATGCGTTACTATTATTGAATGAAGTAGAGCTTCGTCGAATCTAATGACTGCTCGTTATAATAATGTAAAAATGTGAATAAAGGAACTGGTTTAGAAATGCCCTTGACCGTTTTAACGTAGACACTGTAGACAGTACTGTTACTCGGTCTAACATTCAACATGGCCACCTGATATGTAGCAGACGATACAGGTGGTATGAAAAATTGTAAATAACATTCAGTTTTATCCTTAATTATGAGTGGACGTGTGCAGAAAGAAAGTGGCGATGATTCTGACCGTGTTGACGACGCAGTGGACCCTAGGGTGCAGGTAAACTAACGTTTTCCTCGGGAATTCATTTATTGCCATCTCGTCTGCTACTTGTAATATTGACATTTCCACGTTGCTTCGAATAAAACAACTCGATCATCCTCCTCTTTCTGTATTAACATAAGACATACCTTAGTATTCACATCTCTTGCCAATTATTAAGATTACATTAATTTACTTGTACAAATGTTTGTTAGTTATTTTATTAATTTCTTTCACGACTAATTATCATTCTAGATTGAACTTGAAAGATTGAATACTGCTACTGATGACATTAACAAACTCGAAGTCGATTTGGATGTAAGTATTACATTCCTTGAAATCCCATTAAATTATATTAAATTAATTGGAATAAGATAACGGTCTCCCTGTTTGGAAGGCCAAATTAGTAGCAACTTTTGAAACTGGTTGTGATTACATTTCATTGAGGTGATTGCTGTAAAGTGTACGGGTAAATGGATAATGGGTTCAGAGATAATCTTGTAGTCATTTATAACATGGTCCAAAGAAACATTTCATGATACGAAACTTCAATTTATCAGAACGAATTGAGGAAAGACATGTCCAGGCAGTGATCATCCAAAGAGATTATTATTTTCTAGGAAGCAAGAGCAACTTTTAGAGAATTACTCTGTGAGTCTACACTAAAGATTGATACATTAGCTAAGAAGCTTGGTGCATGTATAGAAAAATCTAGACCATATTACGATGCCAGGTTTAAAGCGAAAGAGGTAAGAAATATTTTTAACTTTGATGCAAATTGGAACAACGTGATATGATTACTAATGTAATCACTGCTTCAAGGCTTTACTTGAAACGCAAAAGGCTGCAGTTAGATTTGAGAGAGCGAACAGTCAGCATGCAGCAGCCAAGGAGATGGTTTATCTAGCTGAGGAAGGCTTGAGAACAGAGGGGAGATGTTTTGACCATGCCTGGCAGGTAATTTTCATTCAATGTTCAAAGAAATTACTCTCTGAGTCTAACATTGTTTGAACTTTTTCTCAGGAAATGTTAAATCATGCAACAGCCAGAGTCAATGAATCTGAACATGAAAGAGCTCTATCAGAGGCAGAGCACAGACACACGACTGCTTTGTATCATAAAGCAGAGCATGAAGTTCAAAGTTTGCAACGCGAATTAAAACGTGCAATTGCTAAGTCTAGGTGTGTGCCAGATGAATATCTGTTACAGTTTAGCTAGCTATATTGAATGGTCTTCTAGTTTACTCAGTGACGCATGGAATGTATTGCATTTAAATAATATACATACATCTCGATCTTAGAATCCGATATAGTTTAACATTTGTGTTCTACCTCTATCCCCATGCGAATAATTTCTTTTTGTTCATCGTATTAATTTTGTCTAGATATTAGAATATTTATGTCTTTTGGTTTATATTCATGTTGGCAGTATGGGTGCACGTCGCAGCTTGCTTCTGATAAACAGTATCGCCTACAGGCACAACTTGCTCATGTTGTAAGTAGGATAGACATCATTTTTTTATTTTTTTACACGATTCTTATTCCACTTGTTTGCTATGAATAGAACCAATTTTGATAATTTATTTTTCTAACAACACCCTGTTTATGCACGAGTTTTATAAATTCTGCTGTATTCGAATATTGCTTTTTAATAATAAAAAGCTTCTCAATAACATGTTATGGATACTCTAATAATTAATTTGTTACCCAGGCCCTATTACGAAATGAAAGCACACTTCAATCAAATGTTGGAGGAACAGAAATTAAGAGTGAGTGCGTTAGAAAGATCAGTGGGTGAAGCTAAAATGACTTACGCTGAAGCGTTGAGAAACTTAGAGAAAATCAGTGATGAAATTCATAGGGTACAATCATTTTCTATTTGCTTGGGAGAGATCTCGTTCCGGGGATATTCGTAGGAATTCGATAGGAATTCTTTTATTTTACAGACCAGAAAGTATGATGGGACTGATGACTTTGAAAAGGAGTCGAGAGATAACGTCGATCAATCATCCTTGCAACTGCAAAATGCAGGTACTCCGACAGATTCAAGCGTTACTGGATCTCCCGATAGCACGGATTATACCAGCGACGAATACTTGCGGCTTCCCGATAAAATGAGTCCTAGTACACCATGCCCTGTGCCTACAAGAGTAAGTAACCCATTCTATGTTACTTTATTGTAAATCTACTAATTACGTTTACGTATTTGTTTAGATCGACAGAGAACCTTCTTCCGAGTATTTAGGCCTAAGCAACTTGAATCTTTCATCCACGGAGCCTCGGAAATACATAAAACGAGACCGTCCAAAAAGTATAGCGGCAACTGACACGAAACATATCATAACTCTGAATCAAACGAGTTCCTCGACATCGCGGCTATCGGACTTGTCGAGCATTCTTTCACCTATAGAGAAAAAAGTTAAAATACAAACGCCGGTAGAGTCTCAAAATTCGAACGTCGCTGTACAGAACGGAGAGGAGTGGACGGAAATAAGCTTAAACAATTCCCCTGACGAAGTGTATTATAACAATGAAGTGTACTCCGACGAAGAGGATCAAATTCCCTACAAGCCATTACCTATGGACCTCAGTCCAGATGGTAACAATACGCTTACTAACGGTGCGAGCGCGCAGCCGGCTGAAGCGACAAGTAAAAGAAAATTGATAATTCAGAAGTCGTTGCCAGCTATGTTGAAAGGGAACGAACTTAGTTTGAGCAGCGAGAAGAAGGCGGAAGTAACGAGAAGTCCATCGGTGAAAAGCAAAAGCAAATTGGACACAAGTCTCACTAATTGGATAACTAGAAGTTCGATTGCCGGCGAAACCAGCGGAGGAAGTTCGAGTAACTATTTATAATACATATTTTTAGGTAGCAAACATCTTTGAGACAGATCTTATTTCATTGATAATATTTAACAGCGAGCTCAAGCAGAAGACAGTCTCTCGACATGTTGTGGAGCGCCGGAACAGGCGAAAGGGTGAAGGAATTACTCAATCATGGTATGATGATGTTGAATATATCTAGCCTCACGGATAGACGTTCAAACGAGCCAAAAATAGGAGAGAGTGACAAGGAGAAGTCTGAGAAATGCGAAAAACTCGAAGGAAAAGGGAAGAAAGTTCCCAGTCCATTGGAAAAAACGATGACCTATCTCAATCCTGACGAGGAAACGTCTGATAGCGAAAGTTTAGCAAGGTATGTATATTCTAATAACATATTTCATTTCATACAAATAACGTAACATCTTAATCCATTTGAATCAATATTAGCGTCGAGATGTTGACGGAAGATCAGATTTCTTCGCTTATGATGGAACCGGACGTGAATCAGGTGTGTCAAGAAATTTTAGGGACACCTTTGGTCGAGGTATGTCCTCTGTTACAACAACTGCAGCAGCAGCAATAGCACCTATTATCTTGACTTTACTGATCTGATCGAATCGAGCAGATGCAACAATAGAAAGTGTTCAAAACTCATGCTAAACAAACAAACTAGCTGAGGGGTAACTTTATTTGTCATTAAATTTAGCGTAATTAGTTCCTGCACTTTTATCCGTGGAAAAAGATTTCATTTTCGAGTATGGAACTTTTTCTTCAAATCTAGCTTAAATTTATTACTGTAAGTACCGTGGAAGACTTAATCAGTGAGACGAGCAATACGTAGCGACTCTTTGGGTAATTACTACTTATGAAAGAATCATTTTTTCATGCCCTGTTGTCGTACGCTAGATAGTTTATCATCGATTATTATAGAAAATACTTTTTCTGTCTGTGTTAAGAGTATAACTCTATAAGCAATTCGTTTTTTATATTGCCGAATACGCAAAGAGCAATGCCATGCCGATAATTCTTAACATATAGTGATTCTAATGTTACGCTATCATCCTGAACTGCTAAGTAGAATTTTTTAGATAAAACGAGAGTGGTTCTAAATAGAAAATTGATCGGCTTTGGCAACCATGCTATTCCACATGCCAGGCTTTAAGATAATTGATAATTGTAATAATATTCATCTGCCAAAGTTCGGCAAAACATTTTCAGAGAATTTTTCCTTCACTCTGGGTAACGACATATAGATAGTATTTATTCATTAAGTACCTCGTAGTCGTCACAACGTGTATTTAAAACGGAATTAATATATTGCAAACATAAATTATTAT
Source organism: Ceratina australensis (assembly GCA_004307685.1). NCBI lineage: Eukaryota > Metazoa > Arthropoda > Insecta > Hymenoptera > Apidae > Ceratina > Ceratina australensis. Next base: position 83,546 of record SHCU01000231.1, on the reverse strand, counting down.
ACGTGGACTTAGATAATCCAACGATGAATTTTAATAACAATGACTTAATTATTAAATATACTTAAATATAATTTGAGAACAAGCAGTATAAGTTAAGAACTAATTCCTACTTTTTTAATTACTGTGCAATAAGATATATCAAAGTATTCTTAAGTAAACGAGTTGGATTATCTAATTGCATGAAAAAGTAGTTCAGAAAGGAGATGCATGCAACATGCCACTTATTGAAAGATAATATATATGTATATATACATGCGCCAATATTATTTATTTTCAGTTAATATATTAAATAGAATTAACAGATTTGTCTATGAAGCGGCGAGCTATACCAAAGATGAATAGTGCAATAAATACCTACTAAGCGATTGAATCGAGCTATTTGTTTTTTAATCGTATAAAACGTAAAAGTGTGAAGATGACACGATTTTAACTGACTTGACTTTATGTGCATATACATATATACATATATGAAACATAAATTGTACAAAATTTATATCTTTTAACGAAAGATATTTTTTTAAAAAGATCATCTTATGTCTTTCTTTCCGACGAAATTTACGCTGTTAGTTCTCTATGCAAAACGAAGAGCATTATAAACTTTTACTGTTCCACCGTGATATATTAAATACGTTTATATAAGTTTGTATAAACAATCGAAATGAATAATATAAAAGATTTATTTAATCTCACGTTACGAAATTCGAAACGTGACTATTCTCACGATCATTTTACTAAGTAGACACATATTTTTCTTGCTGACATGTTACAAACGCATTATTAACGATGATTGTAAATACATATATAATATTGTATATGGGATTGTAACTATGTATATATCGTCATCTTCATTAAAATACGGTTGGAAAAATATACATAGATAATACGGACAAGTATTTTGCATTTTAACCCACCAAATTTGCCATCGCAAAATAAAAATTCTTACCTTCAAATGCTTCTACCTGCGTGTCCAAAAATGTTGGAGTTCATCTTAATGCCTGGTAGCGTTGATTCGAAAAGTGCGGCACGCAGATGCAGCGAACGAGGTATGAACACAAGTTACGCACGAAACTCACCAGTCATTACTCAAAAGTTTAAAGCATTCACGAGATAATCGATAATTTAAAATCAGGAAAAATCAAGGTAGAATCACTAGTTTTTAAGGCAAATATCGGGAACACGAGGGAGAACGAAAAGAATTTGAAATGGTCCAGAAACTAACTGACGAACGACGACGTCGCTTATGGCGTCGTTCGTTGAAACTAACTGGCGCTGCGATCGCGAAAGAGCGAGAGAGACGAACGAACGAGAGATCAAAATGGCGTCGCGTACACGGTGCCGATAATTTTCGTTAAGAATGTTCTATATTATTATTTGCGCGTAACAAGACTGAAATGCGAGCGGTGTACGTTGTTTAATATCGTGAGGCTCGACAAAATCTTTGAGTAAGCGTACGCACAGTAAAACGTCAGTCACGTTCGATTTAAATCGCTCTCGCGGCGATGGTCGCGTAGAGGCAATCGAGGGAAAAACGGTTAGACTTGTTTTGCGTATGACTTTTAAATCGTACGGGCAGTCTCATTTCGCCGATAACCAGGCTCGTTCGCGGGGCATGTCGTTGGCATGACGAAGGACGCGTGTACGGTTCTCGTGTATCGTGTGACCGCGGCGAGCTATGTGATTTGACGTCCGCGGGGAGTGAGATCTTAAGTTTCGTTTCGGATAGAACTCGCGGAGGTGTGGAGGTTTGAGACGTGCGTGTTCAGGCCACCATGGCGGTGAATCCGCGTGATATGGACGGCTTTATGCCGCTCCTGTCAACGACGGACATCAAGAAGAAGTTGAACGTTGGCATTCTGCTGTTAAATTATCTCGACGACCCGAGCAAGAGCATCGAGTGTCAAGACATCGGACAGTTCATCGACAACATCGTGCCATGGCTGAGCAACGGCAATCCCAAGGTATATAACGATTCTTACGGTAAATCTTTTACACGTGAATTATTTGTAATATCGCGACCCCTCCTTGTCATTCCTCGACTTTCGCGTTCAGCTGATTTCAAGAAAGAAAGTATCGTACGCTCTCGCTGCTGATTTTCGATTCTATCTTGGGCACCAATCGTCTGCTGTCAAGCAACGATCCTTTTTATATTTTCACGGTTTTATTATTTTCATTTCACTTCTGATTAGTAAGCCTTCGACATTTATTGTGTAAACAAGACAATGAGAGGCAGGTACTTATCTATAGCTTCTTCATGAATGCATCTGTTAAGGCATAAATAATTCCTATACGAAGCTGTCTATATGTTATTACATGCGTATCTTGCGGTTAAATGATAAAAGGGAAGGGTAATATTTTGCATTAAAAAGACGAGTGAAAGACTCGTCTACGATTGCAGCGGGGTGTGCCGGGTGACAAACTTAGACAAGGTTGTGCGCGTTCGTGCAGAGGTGCTCATTTATCGAATTTCGTTATTCTTGTGTTAAAATACAAGAACAAATGTTAACAATCAAAATCTAGTAGTAAGCTTAGAACGAACGTAATTATACTCCAATACCTTAGCCTTAACGCAAACTTTGATTTTGGACCGTTTCGGGATGAACTAGCTCGAACGAAACAGCAGCTGAAAGCACCGACAGTTTTACCTTTAGTTTTTACGTTTACTCGATTAATAAACGAGTTTATGAGGCGCACTTAAATTAAAAACATTTCCTGACATGTAATGCATTGATATTTAGAGCTTTTACCCATGCTTCAAACACATTTGTGTGTGCTTTATTTTGGTCGACCTATATAGCCTGCACTCGAAACTTTCTATGTTGGATACTCGCGAACGGGTGATGTTATTCGCGACAGGGATATGATTGACTCATAAATCAAATTTGTATCTATGTCCCATGAAAAGAGAAAGGATTGAAAGTTTTTGGTCAAAAATCAATAACGAGGTCTCGCTTTAATAACGCTGTTCGCGTGACGGTATTGCTACCAGTTAGCCCCAATTACAATAATCGTTACTCTGTACCTAACGGTTTAAGCGATGAATCTCCTCAGCGAGATGTCTACCATAAAGCCTTGGACAGGTGTTGCCTCACGAGCATATAAGGGAAAAACTTTCACACCATGTATGTAAGTTGTCCTTTGATACAGTGTGTCACTAAAAGATTCGTGCTCAATCGAAGTCACAATTCAGATAAGTACTCTTATAAACGTAGTTAGTAACCAGGAAGAAAAATCTTGGTAAGTTTAACAAATACTTAAAAGTGCATTAGATATAACATATCGATGATGTATGCAGTTTGTCAATTTTATTTCAGTGGCATGGTAGTCATCAATTATCGTAGGCAGTTTTGTCGAATCCGTTTGTACGTGCTAGTACAATCGTTCCCTAATAAAGACAATCAGGTCAGGATTTCTTAACTACCGCTAATCGACGCTGTTGTTCTTCGAGAAGCTACATTAGAGGTGAAGAGAAGTTAAAGCGTTTAGACGAAAAAGATTTTTGGTTCATTAACGAGGTGGCTCGAAAGTTGCTAAGCCAAATCCTTGACTCTTTCATACTGTTTCCGGAAGCGATTATCTCGTGAGAAAATCAGGGAAAACAAGTCTTTACAGCGGTCCCACTCTGAGTCAAACGGATGCATAGCGCGCACCGCGAACAAATTTGTCTTAGGATAGTTTTCCACTGCCGTCGTTAACATCGAGATACAGCGGACGCGGTGAATCATTATTTAAATAGTGCCACTTGTTGCTGGAACTTCTTATTAGCTTGAAAATGGTCACGGCTCTACATGTGAAAAGAACAATTTCGAGATGGGTGAACAGAATCTCGTGTAAAATGTAGTACGGATTTGTAATTAATCAGTCGACAGTGGCGAATGAGGCAAAAAGAGATGACAAAGGTATACTTGAATAGTTGGCAAACTCGGAATCTCGAGATGGAAGGATTTCCACTTGAGACCATCCATCTCCTTAATGAAGATGCCGTGATTAGACCGTTCGTTTTTAATTTTCACTGGCCCTGGTATTGTCGTAATTCTACCAAGAAGCCCGGCTACGTGACGAGACTTCCTATTTTTCATCAGTGTATCGATCTGGACCAAAGTTCCTTATACCGCAGTCCAGTCTGGCCAAGGTCTGGGTCATACCACTTAAACTTTTATATGCGCTTTTCTCGTCCTTTCATTCATTTGATCATTATACTTATAGTTTTACGGAATATGTTGCAAAATTTTTACGTGGTGTCGTTGCACCCAATACGGGTCAAGGACATAGGGCAACGTAAATTGCATTTTGCCTGACTCTCCATCTATCTTTATTCGTTTTTCTTAGCGGTTTCCTTTTTCGAATTTAAACCATGACATCACCCTCGCCTTGCGGTGATCTCGATGCTTTTTACGTATCGCGTCAAGGCGGTTTGCGCTTACTTGCATAACTATAGATAGTGCATACACCTTGTACACGTCCACGCTCGATAATTCGTGCGAAAGGTCGCCGATAAAAAATAATAGATTTCTCGATAACACTGAAATCCAAACCGTTTACTATCATACTGTGAATTATTAATCTTCGATCACGTGCAGGTTCTATCAATTCAATCGTGAACATCTGAAAACTAAATGGATAACCGAGTACTATAATTAGTTGTTACGTTGATATTTCATTTTTTAAAGCTATCTCTGTGTCAATCATGGCACAACTTGCTGTATACGGAGAAGAATAATTTAGACGTATGAATCACTAGCAAAAGTGACTTGAAATCAAGCGGAGATAGCCGTTTGCTCGACGTGTAAAGCGATTTGGCGGTGCTATCACCGTGATTTGTCACGGATTACTTTGTTGTTGGCTCAGCTGACGCGATGGCACGCAATTATTAATCGTAAAACACGGTTCACCTCACGTAGCTGCCCAAAGTCGCGCGAAGAGCTGACGTAACAAGTAGATTAGGAACGGACAGTACGGGCGCCTATTTGGGACAACGTTTTTTTCGGCTGATCGCGATGCTCCTCGTCGGTTATAAACGGCACTGATTTAATAAGCGATCGATTATGACCAAAACGAGATAAACCGCACTGCGTCAATTATGTAACCCGCATTAAGTATTGATTTAATAACTACCGATCATAATCAGATAACGGTCTGGTATATGATTGCATCGATAAAAATATATTTCACACGGGGATACAAAGAACCTTACCTTCCGTAATATACGGTTACGTATAAATCGAATGAAATAGAGAATAATAGGGTAGATTACTCGCAGAAATTAGTGGGCCAATATTATTTATGCTTTGCGACTAAAATGCATTCTCTGCGAAGGGAAGACATTGATATAAGAAAGGAATCGGGCACCTCCCACGTGGCCTTTAACAGTTTTAACGGGCCCTGCTCTCAAGTTTGACGACTAAAGTAAGGCCAGACAACTCGCCCACGCGTTCTGCTTCTACGCACCGGCTTCGAAACATGTGCACGTACATACGATCTATTGTTATCCCTACCCTCGGCGATCCACTTGATGGATGAGTTAAAAAGAGGTCGTGTCGTTAGACCCGGCTGAGACCTTAAGATCGCCGCATTTTAAAGATAAAGTTCAAGGCATTGTTAAATGTTGTTAGTCAGCTTCTTCATAATATTCTGCTGACTTATTTAGTTTCAAGTCTCTTTAACGTTGCGTCAGGTATAACAGGTTTATTAGATTCTAAGCTACATTCTATCATTCTAAGAAAAACTTGGGTTTAATTCCTTATTTATGTACGGAATGTTCCATTGGTCGGCTCAAATATCGCTCACTTGACAAAATTCGCTTTTACACATTTATATCTGTATTGTAAGGTGTATTTTATCGTGTCAATTATTAACTTCGTGGGGAATCTGAAATATTCAAGACGAGAGATTTGCAGAACCTGGGGATCGGAGGGTGAACGAACTGCTCCTCCGGGAGGAGGACGAGCAGATCAATATAGAAAGTGCAAGTGCAAGTCGGTGTTGGATACGTTTATCCCCACGGAAGTCAAACTGCCTGTCGACGGTAACGAGAGGGACTGATCATTAAACTGTTTACGATATTAAATATTATATCTATTAGTGTGCGAAACGGGGCACTATAGGAAATTCAGTATCATTTAACATGTAAATTATTATATGAAACGATGTACGCTGGGCGTATTGCAAATGGGTCAATCCTAGTCGATCGGCGATACCCACGGGTCTCAAGTGCAAATCCCAATGTCACTGTCTGCGAAACCGTTCATTACTCCGCGACAGTTTAAATACATTTAACGAAGCGCTATACATAGTCGCGTAAACCTATTTTAGAGTCGACGGGGTAAACGTTCTCTCAGGGCTGTCGTCTGGCTGTGTGACATCATTGCTCGGGCTTTTTCGTTTCTCTTTCTCCGCCGCGAGTTTCGTATAATTAGCACACTGGCTGATCATTAACAGCCTCGGTGAGCACGCTCCATCGTGCTTAAAATCTCTTATGCATCCTAAGCCGAGATTAATCCCGAATCTCGGCCTATTCCTATGTTCAACACCCTCGCAAATACTTGGCAAGTTGAGAAGGTAAATTAATTCGGTAGCTAGCTAGTTTTTATTTTATCTCTCCCGGTGATTCATCGAAGGTTGATAGGGTAGTTTACAAGCTACCAGGCTGCTTATTGATTTCGTGCGTAACCACGGGACCGGAATGCGTACCTTGTTTGAACCGAAGCAATTAAGTATGTTTTCGCGCGACCGGCGCAAAGCACACAAAATAGGTAAAACGAAAGTATGGTGAAGTAATCGTTAACACTGTACACCGAGGGACGGTTCGCAGGTCACGTGTAATTACGAGGGAGAAAAATTTGCAAGGGTTTAAGATCTTTCAGCTTCCAAGAAAGCGGACTCTATCTTGCTCAGATCGATATGCCCTATACCCTGTGATAGTAACCATATACATAGTTTACATCGAGCCAATTTATTTTTAAACTAAATTCTGTCAATTAAGGAACATAACAAATTATTCTGTCAGTCAGAATTTGTTTCGCAATTCATTTAATTCATTATAAGCTGGTTTTACGTGATACAGGTTCCCTCGTTAATTAATCTCTCGGCGGCGTATAAACGTCGTCTGTGTTCAGCAAATAGCCCGGCGAGCCTCGATTGCCTTGCAACACCGCCTAGAAAGCTGATATAGAACGATTTACACAGAAAAGGGGGCGATCATTCCGCTCTGATCCTCGATATGTGTCTTAGATACTAAACGATTCTTGCTTCTCTTGTTCCAGGTCGTCCAGAACGGTTTAGAGATCCTCACGTTCCTCGCGGATCGAATGGGTCACGACTTCAAGCCTTATATTTCCACTATTATTCAGCCAACGATAGATAGACTGGGTACGTCTCACTTTGTATCCTATAATTATTCTTATGTGTTCACGTCAAAAGTGAATGTGCGAAAATATACAGAATTAGTGTCAGAAGCTGTCTAAATCAGATTTATCGTAGTTCGATATTAAGTACACTGTTCTGTTTGCTTTACCTTCGTAAACTTAATCATCGCGATCCGCGGATCTTTATTCACGGTTAGATGAGGCGCAAATAAAATAAGCACGGAAGTTGAACCGCGTGTTACGAGATGAGATATTATGTCGCAGATATAAATACACGGGAAACCGGTCTCGGTTTTGTTTCCATACGTGCTATACTTCGGTTTAACAGCGACGCGATTAAGAGTACTGATGATCTCTGTTTAACAGGCGATAGCAAGGATGCGACGAGGGAAAAGGCGCAGCTAGTGCTACTGAAAATAATGGAAAAGGGATGCATGTCTCCCCAGCAGCTGTTAGACAAACTACGACCGGCCTTCACTCATAAAAATGCCAAACTAAGAGAGGAAACGCTCATTCTTTTAACCACCACACTGAACGAGTAAGTTCTATTATTATCAATTGCAGTAAAATTGAAAAGAGTATCGTAAAAAAGTTGAAAACGCTCATTATCGGTGTAATCAATCCTTTTACAGGCACGGCGCCGATGAAATGATGCTGTCGGGAGTGATTCCAAGTATAGTAAAGCTGTTGTCGGATCCATCCGAAAAAGTGCGAGAAACAGCTCTGAACACGCTGGCCGATATCTACAGACATGTCGGTGAAAGATTGCGAGTCGACTTGCAGAGAAAGCACAATGTACCACAGCCGAAGTAAGTGAAAAAGCGAAATCGATCCTTGGCTTCGAGCCCGCATGCCATTAGACGGTTTCATTCCCGGTGTGATTGCATTTTCTATCCTTAATTACGTTGACAGCCCCTGTTAAAGATGTGCCTGTTTTTACGAACTTAATAAAGACATGTCCCGGATGTTGTGTTACAGGTTGTTGCTGTTAATAGAGAAATTTGATCAGCTGAAAGCGGCCGGAGATCTGCTGCCGCTGGCTATGTCTTCGGACGGTGAGTAAATTCCCTTCGAAAAACGAATTACGGCATATATGAAAGGGGTATAAAAACCCGATTGTCACGCGCGTCACCTCCATTATATTATTCAAGCTGTATCGTGCTGCCATCCCGCAGTCGTGAACGCTATCGCGTTTGAGAATGCCTTCGCATTCGCGAATACCTGCCTACCTTTTCTTTCACGCGCGTACACGCCTCTTGCTCTCCCGTCGTCCACGTTAACCCGATACACACGATGAATATTTAGCGAGGACCGCTTGTTCCTCGACGTGATAAGAATATTTCGCTCGATTCACCGCGGTCAAACACAGGCCAATTTGAATTTAATTGCGTCGCGGTGAACACGTTTCTCCGCTCTCGGACCTCTGCTCTCGATTGCAGTAAATATCTTTTTCTTCCCCTGTTTATTACCGCGCGTTTCTTCAGATTGATTTCTCTCGCAAATGTGGGCGTAATATAACAAAAACGCGAAGGAACGATGATGACAGAGACGATTAAGGGATCACGTTTTCTGGCCAATGCGCGAAAGGAATGCCTCCGATGGTTTTTGTCGTATTCAAGGATCGCAATTTCTGATGCCTTATTAAGTTATAAAATCATTCGTAACAATCATTTATCGGGCTGGCTCGATGATAATAAAAGAAGTTGTTTATCCAATTACTCCGCGAAAAGAAAGGAGAAATAGGATAAAGTATCGTTTCCTTGAGCGGCTAATACCTGCGACGTACAATGAGATCGCTAATTCGCGTTATCTCTTCTACGGCATTACATAATATTGCATACACCGATAGCCGACACGGTGTACCATGCAATATCGGCGGTGTATTGTTTCAAGCAAAGTCTGTAATTCATACCGTGTTAAAGCCGGCCCGCCTCGAACAACGGCCTTGTAACATTGTATGACTACTGGCCGGGTAGTCGAATTTCGATTGGAAATATTACACGTCGCCTCGGCAACCGAATACTTAACATTATTACGATGAGAGTAAGAAAAACGCGGCTCGATGATGCCTGTAGGATACGAAAAGTGCACGGGTAAACCGAGATTCCTGATGACTCACGATGCACGTATGCGTCCCATTGTATAATCAATCTTTGTCCCTTAGCAAAAAAAGAATGCATTTCTTACGTAACAATAAATTGGAGAAGGATAACTTCTTAGAATTCAGTTTGAACGTAGCAGATATTTTCTATAAAAAAAAAACTGCCATTCATTATTGCGGTGAAAGTATGAACAATAATAGTTCGTTCGTTGAAAAAAATGTCTGAAAAGATTCTTCGGTGTCATTTAAATTACGAAGACGTTCAAACAGAACACATTTCTTGAACGCGCGATTAGGTCATAGATGGGCTTGGCGGGGAATTACGGTTCTTCGCTTGATTTCAGATATATTAATAGAACGCCAAATTAGCATGAAGCACTAACGAGTTCCTCCACGTGACTTCCTCAGTTTATTATCATGCAAACATGCCTTTTGTTTAGCGAGACCTATTCGGAACAAGCGTTTTTCATTTTCTGTTCAAATCGCTCTCGCTCTCGTATGCGGCTAATTTTTTTCCCCTTAGACGTAAGTAAGTACGTGGAATTTTCACGGTGCAGTCGCGCGACACGAGTGGCTCTATCCTTGTACGCGGCGTGTGACACGGAAAGGTTGAGCGAGCACGGCGGCGCTACGAAAAATTTGCATAAGTCTCGTTTTCGCTCTCTCCTTCTCTCTGACCTGCCACGTATAGGAATTGTGTTAGGTTCGCGATTGTACGGACTGATTTCACCGGATTCTCGCTTTATACCGTGCCGTATACATTACGGTAAAACGGCACGAGTTCCCATGCGTTAATTGTCGAAACCTCGGGGATGGTGTTAAATTCATTTAATTAACTTTGTCGTCGTACGAAGAACAATGTTTTCCCTCTCCGAGGCACGATAGGAATCTCAGAGGTGTATTTCTACAACGGTGTAGAGATTATTCAGGCTACCCTTCACTGTTGATCGAAATTAGCACCCACACCGTTCAGCTTGAACTCGCCTTCGCTCCGGCGACCTTACCCTGAGGACAGCTCTCGTACACGTGGTAGAAGTGAAAGGTAGGGTTGTTGGTAACGCGGATTTATCTTCACAGTTTTCATGGTGCAACGTTCTCTCCGCTGTCCGCATGATCAGATATTAAACGCGGATGCCCTTTTTATCCTCTCCCGCTGCTGACATTCTCGACACGAGCAACGTGTTCACGCTTAGTCTATTGACAAAAGCAATAGTCGGCTAAGGAATGCGAGATCAAGCGAACTTACGGGAATCAATGCGGATTTAGATTTATGTTCGAACAGATATCAAGGCATGTTTTCTTCAGAGGAAAATCCTCCTCTCTCTCTCCCCGTTTTAAATATCGGATCAATTACTCTAATGGGGTAATAATTGTTTGGTTACGCGGAACGATAAAATTATGCTTCTGGTACGCGTATAAATTACATTATGTAACGGAGAGGATAACGTTATCGCGTGGGCGACTCTTCATCTTGGCGTTTAATAACCGTTCCGTGGAATTCGCGTTTTCTACGACTCGTTAGCAACACAATGAGAGAGGTGGACGGGCGGTATTCGCTTTTCTCTTAATCCAGCTTTCTTCGATGGAAAAAATCAGAAGCGTCCGATGCGTATCTCGAGACGATCGTTGAAGAACAATAAATAACGTTACTTTCACCGAATGAATGACAATCGGTGTGTACGTACGATTCCCGAAGAAATTACCGTGACTGCATCTCTCGTTTTCTATCCGTAATTTATTCCGCACTCGATCCTCCGAGTACTGAATTTCTAAGAAGCCCAAGGTGGTTCATCGAATCAAACAGAAGAATATATAATTCCTATACCGTGCACGCCGTGTACGTTAATCAACCGCGCGGCCAGAGAATACAACCGAGGAAAATAGAGAATCGCTCGGTTGCGTATATATATCGTTTATTTTTTATCGGTCATTTCGATTTGCATAAACGTCTATCTAGATTTTCATCGAGGCCCGTGGGTAAAACGGTCGATCGAGTTTTTTATTTTCTTGCTTCTTGAAATTGTTACTCTGACCTACTAACTGGCCGACGTTGAAACGCACCGATAGCAATCGATACATTACGGACAATTTAAAGCTTGTCCCTGTTTAAACGCAGAACGGAGATTAAGCAGACGTTAATTGCATCCTTTTAATTCGGAACGTGTAATTACGGACCCGGCGGTTGCCGCTTATTTCTTCATCGTTCCGTTAAAACTCTCCTTCTTTCGCTCCCCCGTTTCCATTAACTTCCCGACGACAGTGCGCCACGCGGCTTACATATTACAGTTAAACATTGTAATCGAACCCCGTTTACCTCGCTTCCCATGCAGCGCGGTGTATCTCGAATTTAATTGCAGCGTCGATCGCGGTAATTGTAGATTATCTCGAGACCCTTTTGTTGCATCAACTCAGCAGGTGCCGGCTAATTGAAATCTTGTAGCTTTACCATATCGAAATTATGTAATCGAGTGATTAATGATATCGGACGCATGCGAGACGAGTAATGTTTTCGTTTGAAATTTAATTCAGATTCCTCGGGACCTGTTTCTTCCTTACGGGACATTAATCTTCGTTACCAGCCTCCCTGTTCCGATTTCATCGGTTACCGCGATCGCGTGAAAACGCTCGGAACAACCGCAAATTGAATGGAACCGCATTAATCAGCTGGCCGTTTTACACCTGAACCAAGAGAATTTGTCCCAATCGGGTCAACCCGTTTCATTCAATTCGTTTTTACCCGGGCCTTTAATTACACCTCTCGCGATATAAATCATTCGATAGCGCTTCATTTAAAAACCGAATATGGCGAGAGAAAGCGAGGATCGAGATGAACGCAGGATGCGAATCACGATAATCTAACAATTTTTTTCGACGTGCCACGTGAACCGTGCCACGTTCTAGGAGGATGCAGATCGAATTATATTTTCAGGGATTTTCGGCTGCCCGGATTCTGTCGCGTATGTAACAGTGAGATGGGTTCCCGTTCTCGGATGTTGGCTGGTCCCTCGATTTGGCCCCCATCATCGAGGGGCACGCAATAGGGGAAGGTCCCCTACCTCCCGTCCAGCTTGAGCTTCTCGGTTCTCTCTGGCGGCAAGCAAACGCTTACCGGTAGTTCGTAAACGAGTCGCGATTTAGCAACCCGAGTCTCGAGCTCGTGCCTCTTACAAACCGTACACAAAGATACTTAGTATGTTTGTTAGAAAAAAACGAACGCACGTGATACGTCCAGAATAGAGTCGCCCCGTGATCTTGATCGTCTCATTTTTTTTCTGTGTCACGATCGAGTGTGACGCGATTCGAAACTCCGGTGTTACGCCGATACCGTTCACGGACAATGGGCAAGGACGATCGTTTCAGTTTCTCCTCGGCGCGTTTGTTTACCCGATTCAGAAACATCTGACGACGAAATACGACGTGTTATTAACCATAGATCGTCGTTAGTGCTCGATTAATTCGCTGCAGGCCTCTCCTACCGCGGCAGTCGTACGCGGATGCTCGAACCCGACGCGAATTACGTATGGGTCACGAATATATGTGCGATAACGATTAGGCTCAAGGTAGCGCGACGTCGGTACAAGTGTTGTTTAGCGTTCGTTATTTCATTGTTTGATTCGTGTCGCGAGGCATGCTCGGCGATACTTATTTCCAGTAACGGTGCACCGTTGAAGAATTTATTACCGAAGACCGTCTGTCCTGGAAAATAGTCATCGTGACTGACGTGTTCCGCGATCGAGAAACGCGGACTGGATTCGTTCGATCGTTGAGCGCATCTTACGTGAACGTGTTGCCGATTTACTTCCGGCGATCGTTAGATCGGCAGGTTGCCACGAGAAAATCGACGTGTCGTTTGCTTTTGAATTGCAAATCGGTTTGGGAACTTTGCGCCTTGGCTATTATCCGGAGATAACATCGGTGTCGAATCTTCAATGAAAATGATTAACGGGAAGTCCTACCTCTCTCGGGCATCGTGAATTTTTCTAAAGTCTTCAAGGCGAACGAGGAGGATTCTGTCTAACAGATAAACCAATCTTTATTATCGGTCTAATGAAGCATCGTAAATAACTCCTCGTGGTTGTACACGTGTGCTAATGGATTACGCGTTATTAAACGTTCCGTGACGCAACCGATCCTTGAAAAAGTTATTCGTTTTTCTTTTGCCAATTATTATCATACCCGGCTACGCTCGCCGTGAGGTAAAACACATTCCTGCGGCGGGTGACGCGAACGTGTTAAAAATCGAATTCCCGATTAGCGAGACGTAATAACGAGGATGCTTGTTATCTGTAACGTGAGAAAATAACTCTCCCGCGTCTCATTGCCGCGCTTATTACCGGTGATATCACGGATGCAAATCTAGGTTTTCACCTTAGCGCGTTGAACTCGTGCCGTGGCTCGTTTCCCGATTCAATTTATAGTGGCCAGCCAGCGAATCTGGTTATTACAGGCTTTTATTTACCGTGCACGTCAATATTCGTTGTCTAATGAAATCATGCTTCGCTTATCTTCAAGGAAGAACTTTATCGAGATAAAAATGTTAATATCTCTGTTCCGTAATTATACCGAGTGCCGATCGAAACTGATAATTAAAGAATTCTTCGCACCGTTGGATATTGCGAATCACTTTCTCCATCGTTGCCGCCGATATTCCTTGTGAAATCATTTTTTTCAACGATGCAACAGTGTCGCGAGAACATTGTGATGAACGTTTCATAGTTTATATATTCGTGCGTGTTGTTCCGCGAGTTTTGTAACAATGACCGACGCGGACACGATGCTGTTATCAAACAGCCATCGCTGCTTACACAGGGGCTTGAAAAAGTATCCTAGCATCGATAAACAACTGTGGGATCCGAGCAGTAGATGGATCCTTCAGTGGGATAATATCGTAAAACATCCCGGCGCTAGAGCAAGAGGGTGTCACTGTGATATTCACAAACCACCGTGGCTGTACCCAGATTTAGGTACAAATACGTTCGAGAAATTCTGCTTTTAGAAATAGATATAGAAGAAATACCGGACTGATCCTAATGATTTTAATGTACGTTCTATTTCAGTGGGGAAAAACGTGGACGAGACTGATAGGGCAGTAAGTATCACGTTGAGAAGGTCATGCGTCCTACTTAACAAGTTATTTGAAATAATTTCAAATCATTCCAGACCAAGTCGGCGCCCGTGAAAAGGATAACTGCCGCTCCGAAAAGAGGACAGTTCGGCCCTGCGAAAGCCCCGGCTTCGGCTATAGGTATATTTGGATGTTGCTCGGTTTTAATTAACATCGAAGTAATACATTAAACATGGTTTCTCAGTTTTCATTCTGAGCATGGTAATCTAAATTGTTGATTTGTAGCCTTGTACATTGAATTTCTTGTTTACGTAGAATAATGAAATTTAAGATATTATTTTTACCATGCAAATAGATCTTTATACATTTTACCCATTTGTTGAAATCGCTTCGTGTGCCACAAATAATTTGTATCGGATAAGTGTTAGATGTCACGACTCTTGATATTAACAATTACGGAAGCACAGAACACAGTTCCTCCTTGCACAGCTGCGGAGCTAACATTGTAACTCTTTGCTTTCACCTTCATTCTGGCTGACCGTTTTATAATATGTGAATTGTCGTACGATTCTCACCGACCATACGCCGCAACGAAATCCGTCTGAACTGCGTACGACGAAAATGCTAATTTATTCGCTTGCATGACACAGCTCAGCCCGTTAAAACACCTTCGTCTTCAAGGGCCGTCAAAAGAAACGTGCCAGTAAAATCGGCATCAGGTATCTAAAAACAAATCCATTGGCATTTACCGACTTTATACTTTGTATCATGATGGCTCCCTTATTCTGATTGTCGCATTTTTCGTTCACGCTTTTTCAGATGCCCATCATGATACAAGCATAAAACGAAAATTATTTTTAACTCGATCGAGCTAATATTCATTGTAATAACCTTTGCACAAGATCGCTTCATTTTAATTCATTTAACGTTCATTTTTTGATCGCACTGCTTTTAATTTCAATCCTATTTCCTGTTTAAATATTTATTAATACCTTGTAATATATCGAAGTTTTTCATATTTAACTTTGAAGGTAATACATCTCGAGTAAGATCGATTTTTGAAATAGAATTTTGCGAGCAAGCTCAGTTTTTAAATTTTAAGTTTGCTTAATTAATGATATATTTAGGACAAGCTGGCGCCGTCGACGAGGAGACGTTCGTCACAGCGTTCGAGGATGTGCCATCGGTGAACTTGTTCTCCGCGAAAGACCTCGAAGAACAGATGAAGATCATAAGAGAGAACGTCGGCGACGATAAGAAGGATTGGAAGCTGAGGACAGAGAGCGTACGCATCGATGATAATCATAATAATTGACACAAGCTTTCGGACAACGTGATGACAAGTGAATTATCTTGTAGATAAAAAAGGTGCGATCAATCCTTATCGCGGGTGGCACGTCCTACGACAACTTCTTCGAACTGTTGAAGAGTCTGCAAAGACCTTTCGAGGTGGCCTGCACCGATTTAAGATCGCAGGTGGTGCGAGAGGCGTGCATCACGTTAGCGTATCTCAGCCTACAGTTGAAAAATAAATTCGCTAGTTTTGGCGACGCGGTATTACTCACCTTAATGAACCTCATACAAAACAGTGCCAAGGTGAGTGATTCGTCGGTTTAGTAGATACACCTACGAAATGGGAATCGATGATAACGAATGGAAAGACATAGACATCGTTCGTTCGCAGGTTGTGGCAACAGCCGGTGCAGTCGCGGTCAGGTTTATCCTTCAAAACACGCATTGCAGTCGTTTCGTGCCAATCATCACATCGTGCTTGAATCATAAAAGCAAAGACATACGTAGGGCGACGTGCGAATATCTCCATCTGATTCTGCAGACGTGGCCTACTCAGATATTGCAGAAACACAGTCAAGTATTGCAAGATACTATCAAGAAAGGCATCGCTGACTCGGATTCGGAAGCGAGAGCGTTCGCTCGAAAGTAAATACATTCGCTTCCTCGTTGCTTACGAGTCACTTGCTCTTCGATTAACGAGCACATGCTATTTCAAACATTGCTTTCAGGTCGTATTGGGCGTACAAAGATCATTTCCCGGAGCAAGCAGAAACTTTGCTGAACAGCCTCGACATCGCGTACAAACGGTCTTTGATGTCTCTTAGCAACAGCGGGAGCATCAACAGTTTAAACGTCGTTACGAGATCTGCGAGCGTTAGTCCTCGAACATCGAGGCCAGCGATGAGCGCCACAGGTACGTCTATCTCTTCCCTCACCT
>SHCU01000231.1:2586-19884 GCA_004307685.1 Ceratina australensis | reverse complement strand
AGGAAGTGGCACTGCCACCTGCTGTGACGTCACTACCAAGAATCCTCGAAACGCAAAATTTTTCTCGAAAATCAGACTTTGTATTAGGATAACATAATGGGACAGGAAGTGGCACTGCCACCTGCTGTGACGTCACGATTCCAAGAATTCTCGAAGCGAAAAATTTTTCTCGAAAATTAGACTTTGTATTAGGATAACATGACAGCATAAGAGGTGGCACTAACTCCTGGTGCAACGTCGCGATTCCAAGAATTTTGTAAACTTCTATTCTATCTTACTACTACTTAAAATTAATGAGGATGAGATGGAATATGGACTGGATGTGGACAGTGTCCAGGGTAAATAACAAATGTTCTAATTTCACTTAAACCATATCTTTATTAATGCAAATTTTTAAGTTACATGAGACTTTATTATATAAAGGGTATACATACGCACTTAAATAATAAGGCATGAGCACTTATGTTTAATATTGCTGGAGATCTTGGTCCTTCTTACAGAATATCGTATACAAGTAACAATATGAACACTTATAAAGCTTCGTTCTGTCTCATTGCTCCTGGAGATCCTTGGTTCTTCAGATTTTTGTTCATTGCTGATTGTTGGTTGACAAACTACAATGTAGTTTAAGAATCTCTGCGCTTGAAATTGTACATCCAAATTTTGGGTTTGCATGAGCTCTCACATTTTCTCTTTGATATGATTTTAGCATGTGAAGAGTGATGGACTGATGTTTCACTTTTTCTCTCTACTGGTCGAAGTTTACCCGAGCTCGAAGCATACGAAGACGCACATTGTACGATAATGTGCGTAAGTGGAGGGGCTAATTTCGATGCCTCTAGTCTCTAATCTGACATTTCTCTGCGATCGCTGTGGCCGAAAGATTGCGGTGGTGATACTCGAAACTAAAACGTACTCTTATAAAAATTTATATTTTCGGTATTAACTCATTCAGTTTTCTATTGTGCATTCTCAAGACTTTTTCTCTACAGATATATTATTCAAGATCTCAAGTTGATTTAAACCCTGTTCTATTAAAATTTGATAGGGTAAAATTATTTGCAAGCTGTTCATTATACAACTTGCAATGGATGTCGATTATTGTATAAGTCAGATGAAGAAAAAGAGGCGGCACAATTATGATGAGAAACTTCAGCAAACTGATTTGTTAAGCGTGATGCCATCGAAATTGAGATTTGTCTTCAATTATGAAAACTTTCAAGTCCAAGAGAAGTCCATGAAGATTGCTAATTACTTTCCCAGACCATGTCCTATCCGATTTTTACCATTAGAAACGAATTATTTCAAGATTAAGGACAGTACTCAGGTAACAAAGCCTTCTGACAGTCGTAAAAAATTGTAAAATGGAATTAAAACATTTTAGAAGGCAATGCTTACCCCTGGATCGGTTTTTAAGCTAAATATCTTATTCATACCGAATGAAAATAGGGATTACAATGATATTTTAAAAATACGCTACTTTGATGATCAAGAGATGCAAATTAAAATTGTAGCAACGATGATAACTAAGTTTTCTTTGCCTACCTCTGTCAATTTTGGAAATGTACCGCTTGGTCGATCGTGAGTGAGTCTTATTAATCCAAACAGAAAGATCATTTATTCGTCATATTTTATTATTAAAGGGTACATTACAAAATTCCAATATATTCCCACGCAGAGAAAGAATTTTCCTTCGCGATTGTAGCGTCCAACACAAATTCCTGCGTTGATATTTATCCACGATTAGGTATACGCAGTTGATTTCGTTTATCTTTTTATTATCAAAATATTATACTCTGCGTTTTTTCAATCCTTTAGGCCGCGTGAGAGCAGGACAGGAGCCGGTAGAAATTGCGGTAATTTATAGGCCACTTCGATACGTAAGCATGAACTTCCAAGTACGAATATTCATCTCTGATTTATGCAAAAGCCCGCATGTTATCAATTTTTACGCGCACACCCGACCAGGACTTTTGCGGTAGGAAAATATATAAGTGGAATTTATTGAAAGTCGATAAATAAGGTACTAAATGTGTAGAGAAGCATTGGACAACGTTGATTCGGAAAAGAAACTGAAAACGCAGAGGCGACAAATTGTTGGGAAGGATGTATCGTCGCTTTTCACACCGAAAAAGAAATCGAAATCTTGTTCGAAAGGAACTTCCACGAATCTCGAGAACACTCTGTTAAAACAATGTAGCCAATTTCCCTTGTACAGCTTGCATGCTGTTAATTGCATCTTAAATACGAATATCCGAAAATCGCACAAGACCCACGAGTTACAAGGTTGAATATTAAAATTTTTCCACGTTGGTAAAGAATATGTAACAGAATATTATTCTTTGAATAGGACCCTTAGGTGTGTTTCTGTCGAGAACTATAGAGCAGAAAGCAGCGAAACAGAAGAGGTTTTTGGCAAAAGTAGAAGAACGTTATCGAGAGAACGAGCAAGCGAAGTTTCATCAAAAATCAAAAGTAGATTATGGCACAGCCAATGAAGATCTGATCACTGAAATAAGATTGGAACGAGAGCAGGCATGGAACGAGTATACAAATCTGACAGTGAATTTCGAGAGAGACGAAGAACGAGAGAATGTTGAAAAAATGAGACAGAGGATATTGAGAGAGTCCCAAAAAGTATAGACGATATTCCATTCTATGTTATCGTCGTCTTAACTCCGTTTGTTTTTTTCCTAGTATCCGACCACAGCTCCGGTATCCCGAAAGAGAGATCCACTTTTCCATTACTGTAAAATTCAGCGTTTTATTCAAGCAGTTTATAAAGTTGTGCTCAGAAATCGTCTGCTGAACACGCTCGTCAAGTTACGAAATCTAAAATCCCAGTCGATCAACTTGATCGAGGGACCAGTGGACGTTTGAAACATTCGTATGATTAAAACCTTCTTCTATTTAGATATGTAATTTATTATCAATAGCATAAAGTTGTGAGGAAATAGAACTCTTTTCTTGACTTGATCATTATTATACAAGTGACGTCATCAGTATGAATCCCGCTAAAAGTTAGGAAAGTTCCCGCGTCTCCTCTGTTGACATGAGATGCAACACGAAAATGAGAAGTTTATAATTACACAGCGAAATGTATCGAAGATTCGTGTTTTTCCTTAATATGGTATACGCGAGAACAATGTTTTATTCAACTAGACCGATTAGTTTCGAATAGTTCTACGCTCTTCGGAGGGAATGCAATACCGATGGATTTACGTTTAACTTTCAATTGTAATGGAAAAGTGAATTCGAACGATTGGGAATTGAACAGAAATGGATTACTTTTACGCGGGGAAGTGGAGAACGTTTTGTATCCACGAGATGAGTGGTTCCTAGCAAAAGAAGATGTGCAGCTCTTCGATTGCACAGTACCTGCTGCCACAGTTTTGTTAGATTTAAAACATTTCGTCGCATGTATGAAGTAAGAAGCACTTCCCTCGTTGTCAAACCATAGAAAAAGCACTGTAATTCATTCTTTGTCTTTTCGTAGCATGCAACTCAAGATACTTGGCAGACATGAGACTTATAATCAGGTTTTCAACTCAAAGACTGATAACATTGATTTCTATAACACAAGATGTACTGTATCTGAGTTTGTTTTATTTGTGAGAACATATTTAAACAGGTAAGTTAGTGCTGTTCTTAATATAATCTTGTAGAAATTAATGATCCTAATGACAGTATGATTTTCTAGCATTAGAGGAGATCTTCAAGCGCTGCAAGCTATAAATGAAAATATCCAAGAAGAGTTTAGTTCATTGTTCGTTGCAGTAAAACATTTTCTTGAGAGATTACATACAATTCCTATTGCTACATTCCATTATGCAGCTTCTAAGTTAGGCAATCAGGTGTGTAACTTAATTTCATTGATGAATCCTGTATTTTGAACTGAACAAATTCTGATTGTTATAGAGCAAACAAAGGGAATATCATATGTATCACATGCATATAGAATTAAGATGGTTCTTTGTCTCTTTGATCTACACGCACAATACATATTGCCAAGATTCATTTGAGAGTCAATTGGTTGAGTTTGAAAGTTTACTAAGAACCATTATTAATGATTTAATTTATATTTCATTAAAGATATTTGAAACGGTAAATATATTTCCTCTGCAAGCATGAGATAGCTAAGCATCTTTCTTAATATCTCTGTATAATGTATTTCAGATGCCTTTAATACAAGTGCAACAGAGAACTCCATACAATTGTACTTGTATTCGCGAGTTGTGGCTTATGTTACAAATATTTATTGATAGTTTGTCTGCTAAAATGAAATCAAAGGTATTAGAATAAGATTTTCCTTGTTGATGAACTCATCTAAAATATTTGTACGTTTGTAGAGTTTTTGGGATTATGTAAATGAATGTCTCAATGGACTGTTGAGTGGGAATCTATTCAATAATAAGAAAGACGCTGTGGCAGTGTTAAAAAATTCAGAACTATTCTGTCTGTGGATGGTTTATAATCTTTCACTTCTATATGGATATGCCAGTGATGGAACATATTTAGGATCTAAATGTACAAGGGTATTTTGATTTTTCTTTCACGTTTCAATTTCCTCCTATGTTAACACTTATTGGTATTGCAATTATATCGTTTAAAGATCAGGCCTAATTATGAACAACTAGAATGGATTTTGAAGGTGTATATTTCCAAAGGCGGGAAGGACGGTGAGCGAGATGAAATAGATCAAGAATTACGAATAATGATACCTTTCTTAAATAGTATTGTTATCAATTGGTGGCAGCCACGAGTTTCGATCATTTCCCTTCTGTGGGACTGCTTTCACAAAAGATTAGATGAACCATTCTTATTACAAACGTTTGGTCCCTGGACATTATCAATTGAAAAGTAGGTATATAAATCATGTATGTTTTATGACAAGTACTAAATAGATTTTTCAACAGGAAAACCGCTTTGGATGTTCTTAAACAAGTAAGAGATAGAATTAGTAATGCAGAATGTGGCAAAGAATCGAGTTATGGAATATTCTTACGTTTTCTCGGTGAGTTTTTTAATCGTCAGTTAATCGTATCAGTGAAGGAGTAATGCTAATTTTAATGATACATCGTAGGATCTTTTTTACGCGCAAATTATAGTAACGCTGATAAAAAACATTGGAATCAAATCAAAAGCCGCATCTACTCAAAGTTCTCTAAGAGTAAAGTTCAGGAATTTTCGATAACTGGAGTGTACAATTTTATTTCATTGTTTTTAACATTAGCCGTTACCGCTGATACTGCGAACGTTGTAAGTGCCGAATATTAGTATTCATTACAAATCTTTTCTGATAAAATTAATTTGCGTATTCTTTCCAGTGTTCAGTGATGTTAGATCTATTACCATTGACAAAGGAATATAACAATGAAAACAGTAAAAAATATATTTTAATTTGGAAAGGGAAACTGGCTGTTCTTCTGCTATATACTGATCTTAAATTGAACTTATCAAGCATAGCACCTTCGTATGTAGACACGGTATGGAATACAACATACCTTCATTAAATTCATTATTATGTATCTCTATTTTTAAGTGCGTTTGTAGGTAGATACTATATGTTGTCGCAAGGATGATACGTCCCATACAATGATGAGTAGTTTCATCGACGTGTTTAATACAATTTTGTCATCGAGCACCATCGACTTGGGTGAACATTTGTTACTTAGCGGATGGATAGATCGATATTTATTAGAATGTTCAAACAAGATCATTGGATCATTGACGAAAGTGTTAGTGAATATTTTCGAGAGATGCACTGACCACAGTCCAGTGTCGAGCGGCGAAGAGCAAATGCTGGACGCCTTATGGCGTTACGTCGCGTCTAGAGTCAGACAACTTGTCTTTCATCCAGCTCTCACTAATGAGAATTATCGAGATGTTTCAAAACTAGCGGTTTCATTCACTTTGGAAGCATTAAGGCAACCAGCGGCGGCAAAGAAATACAAGCATTCAGCTATGTCTTTATTCCAGCATTTCGCGTCATCGGTAATTGTTAAAGATATAAGGTAATGCAACTGGAGATTACTTGTGGTATTATAAAATCCATTACGCAAAATTTTTTTTGCAGAATCACAAGACATTATTTAGTATTGATACTTAAACAGGAACAGGCGGTGATTAATCTGAGAAAAGAGATAAAAAATTTTGACACAATAGTTATACAAGTTAGTAGAAAGAACTTGGAGTTTGCTGAATGGTATAACTAGCTTTAATATGTAATTGTAGGTCTGGATAAAGTGTTCAATCATCGGTCACAATACGAATGGCAATGAGATAAAGGTCTTAGAAAATTATATATTGAAATTGAATGAAATAATAGAGATTTTCAATACACCCGATGATATTCAGGAATTCATGGATAGCGACGAATCCATTTTAACATTCATAATGCACTGTATGAAAAAACGAGACACAAAAGTAAGCTTGTTTGCGATACTAAAGAAAAGCAGATACAATTTAAATATTTACTGTTAAAATTATCCCATTAGAATGAACAAGAAAAAATTCAGTATGATACAAGGTGGAGGATATATTTCAGTCACATAGAGAAATGGATTCTTCTTCCAATTACGGAAGAAATTAAAGATTCAGAATTAGCCTTATGGATCTACAGATGCATTGGAACACTATTTCTTTGTACGTCTGTTATGATGTATTCGAAAGTAAGTACGTGCATTGGTTCAGTGTAATAAGTAAATGTCTCTAATTCACAATTTACTAATGCTCCTTCCAGAATCAACCGAACAACATGTTCAGGATGCTGTTAAATAAAACAATACTATCAGTGGAACATTCGTATTTAAAGAACTTGGCGAAGAAGACATTCTCTATGATAATCTTAGGGATGGAACCACTCAATGTTAAAAGCGATTTATCGCTTCAAGTACTACTGCGGGATCTTTTCGATCAGTACATGCCGCTGTTAGCAACTCAGTCTATTCACTCGAATACCTACAAAGTATCTGACTCGTTATTAAAATGTTTCAAAGATGCGGAAGCAGGTTTTGTACGATTAATTTTCGAGATATTAACATCAAACTTTTTTACTATATCAGCCGACAATATGATGCACAAGCATTCTTACTTAGTACGTATTAACGTTTGTTATGTAATGATTAGATCCACTGCAATTACTTACATAGTTTTTTAATTACAGGTAATGGTGATCTTGCAACACTTGCTGAAAGGTGATAAAAACTACGCGTGTCATGTAATTGAATGCATTATTTCGATTTGTACTCCATCCGTTATAGGATGTTATATAAAAGTTCATGATCATCATCCGCATAGACAGCAGACTGTCGATTTCATAAATAATATTATTCAAAACTCGTATTATAAAGAAAACGATTATTTACGGCAAGTATTAATTTCATTAAAATTTAATCCTTACTTCCGAACTAAAAATTCATAGAATTAACGATTGCAGAAATAAGTTTTATGGTGTCGTATCTAATTACCTCCAGAGAGCCTTAATAATAAATCAACTCGGCACTTTCGAGTTCCTACGTTCGATTTTGCCAGCAGCGATAGATTTAGTGCAATGCTTGTCGCCACAATTTGAGCGTACCTTGAATGATTTGGAAAAGAATCGTCGTCCTAACGCGGCGTCCTTCAGGTAAGGGAGATCGTAAAAGAAAATGACTGATCTTTTAGTCTTGCATCAATCGATTTCGCTTCGTTTTTAGGTACTCCTGGAATCAGCTTCAAACACTCATAAGAAATGGTACAATGAATCAGTGGTAAATTAAAAAATTTTATTAATAAATATTCAATAGTATTGTAACGATACCTTTTTCACGCTACATATTGATTACATATAAATTGCAGAAACGGAAAAAAACACAATACATGATTCTAAAACCATAATTCGACAAGTGCATCAATGTAAAATACAAATACACTGTACTGATTATTAAACTGTGGACTAAGCTCAACCAAGAAAAAAATTGTATCTTACAAAATTCGTAAAAAAAAAACAAAAGTTTCCTGTTTATTTTCGATGTGAATGTCTTGAACGATGATGTTTTATTGTAGTAGTTGTACTACCGGTTGGCGATCGTCATCCAAGTAATTCGAAACGAGACACAGCTTTGCTTATGGCATTTCGTAAAGACAGTTCAGCGTTGCTATTCAATAATGATTCTAGTCTTTCGACGTAACTATCTATATTCTGTAACGTTGCACCTTCGTTCGTTCCTAAAGACAAAGAGTGGCATAATGTATAATCGAAACGATACCAAGTAAAATTATATGTATGTGATAAATCGTACCTGGCAAAGGTACCGTGGCGAAACAGCCAGCTAGCTGAGATCGTAGCGAATCCAAATGACGCTGTAAGGCCTGATTTGTTGTACGTTGTTGGTTTGTTTCAGATTCCAAGCGATTCACGGCCGCGTGCAAACTGTCCACATGCCGTTGAAGCACGGCATTTTGAGCTTCGTAATCCGAAGTAGCTTTCCTCAACTGTCTCAACTCAGTCTCGCACGCTGTGCGCATAAGTGATTACATGTTAAAACAGTTTTTACACAATACTGGTTACATACATACCCTTATTGTGATCCAAAAATTCTTCTGTAAAAATAGGTATATCGAAACCAGTAAAGTCGTTATCTTTTTCTTGTTGAATATCCTAAAAGAAGATTGGATTTTAACAAAAAAAACAATTATGGTAGATCGATAAATTATTACAATAGACTCGTACGTTTTGTTCAGAACTTATATCAGTTCCGTTTCTTTCCTTTTTAGTTTCTTGCTGTTTCTCGGAAGATTGTTTTTCGCTGAATAGCCTGTATGCTTCAGTTTGTTTGTAATCGCTAAATTCACGGTTGTAACGTTCCTTATCTTGTTCAGCGGCATCTAAATACTGCTGCTTCTGATCAGCAGGTAGATTACTCCATTCTGACGCGAGGAGTTTTGTAATCTCAGCGAACGAGAGTGTTGGATTATCGCTTCTTACTTTCTCCCTCCGATCATTTAAAAACCTATTACATTTTATTAGTAAATATGTTCTTATCATTGAGTTAATTGTAATTTTGTTTGGTTTCTTACCTGAAGTAACCAGTCAATGGTTGTTTAGGGGCAGTGGCATCTCTGGGAGCTTTTTTCCTCTTTTTGGCTCTACTCGTTGTGATATTAGTATTGCTCACAACTACAGGAATTGCGTTACTTTTCTTAACTCCATTGTCGCATACAGAATCAGGCGTTTTCTCTTCCACGCTTGCCGGCGATTTGTCTGATAAATACATGCATCATTTTTAACAAAAGAAAAAGCTTCTATTGTTGTAAGAGTGAGAAAACATACTTGCATGTTCCTCTGCTTCACCATTGTAAGTAGCCTGCTCAGAACCAC
Source organism: Ceratina australensis (assembly GCA_004307685.1). Lineage (NCBI taxonomy): Eukaryota > Metazoa > Arthropoda > Insecta > Hymenoptera > Apidae > Ceratina > Ceratina australensis. The sequence goes on along the minus strand of SHCU01000231.1, from coordinate 10,523 downwards.
CATTACTTTCAGGCATATCATTATTTGGTGTACTCTCACTCATTTTTGATGATACACTGTTTCAATTCCGTTCTAATGCTTTTCTACTTGTTCCAAAAGATACTCGCATCTTAATCTATCATCTCGTACAATAGATTCAATAGAATTCGAGCAAACTCGTTTTATACGATAAATTTAATAATTGTAAAAAATCTTAGTGTAATCAATGTACTTCTCTGTAAAGCCAATACGTGGAAATTCCTTCAATTAACGAAATAATTTAATAGGTTAAACGATGAGGGTACCAACAAGTCTAGTGCAACTGAACTGGTAGGAAGCGCGCCGCAACAAACTCCAACAGATCTTAGATTTGTTATTTACATCGTTTAATAAACGTTAACGATCCCGTAACGGAAAAAGCGGAATATTGGTAAAAGTACATAGTCACAAAACTTGGTTGGCATAAACACTAAAGCCAAATTTTCATCGAACTAATTCGAATGACGCTTGACGCTCTTTCGAATGTCGACGATTTTGGCGGTGAATGTCTAATAAACGTTTAGTCTCGGATCAGTGCAACAAAAGTACCGCGAAACAGGCTTGAACAATCACATGGCGATACTAACTTAAATTGTTGTTAAACAATATACCGGTGCTTGACAACGTTTAATACTTCTTTTATTTCGTTACGAACCGCATCACTCGTGGGCTCAATGTGAAAGAAGTAAGAGACAGCATGGAAATCCATGAGAATTCGATGGTTCTACAAAATAGGTAGATGATTTTCCACAGTTTTTTTAAACTACCATAATTAGCTATGATTCAAATGAATATGAGAGACGTATTTTTAGTGGCGTGACAGTGGCGGATTCGGTATGGAAATTTATCAACAGTCCTGTAATCGCGATATTCTCCGATTTAACAAATCCACCAGCCAAGGAAATGTTGTCTTCTCTGTTGGAGTCCATACTCAAGGGTTCGGCTACTTTGACAACAATTTTAGTCCCACCTTTCAGCAATGGGACAGAAAATGAAATGCTAAAATCCCAATACAGTGGTAATTTATTGTTTGACAAGTTAGCTCGATGAAAGCCCCGCAAGTAAAATGATTTAGGAGAAGTAAAACCATTATAATTGCAGCATTTACTACGTGGTTGTTTGGAGCTATGTTTTATATAATAGGGAACCCTTTGAGCAATGAAATTTTAAATAACAGCATAGAAATCCAATCTTGTATGCTTAGGATACTATCTACGCATCATATTACAATGTTCGATAAAATTAGCAATGATTATATGAATCTTCTTCAAGGTAGATATTTAACTCAGTTATATTTCTGACTAGTAGACAACAATATAATTTTTAATTTCAGAGATAACAGAGTTCTACAGAGTCAATACAAATGATGAGACTATTATGTTAGCAAGATTTAGCACAGATAGAAATATCATAGAAAATTTGGACCTCCAAGCATTTCCACTTTCTGTAAAATGTTCAGATATACCATTTATACAAACTTCTATTCTCAAAGTAATATATCTTTTATATTCATATTTTGTACGTACAATCATTACTTAAACTCTTTTCTCGTAGATTATGAAGAAGACTGACATTTCTAGTTGGAATAGTCAAATGTTTTATGAAACCATATTAAATGTAATGACTCTATCAGTTCCAAATGTGAAGTCTATAGCTTTAGATCTTTCCACAATAATGATTGAATCTTCATTGTATAGCAAACAGGTAATCATGACATAATTCTTAAAATATATTAGGTACTTTCTATATTAATTGTTAAATTACTTTAAGGAAGTTGACAACTTGATACTCCATGCCATTGAGGTTGTTAAAGCACTTCCCAGGTGGATAAATTTAGGTGTAATATCAGGGATGCAATTAAATCAATTTCTGTGCATATTTGTTCAGTTTATCGCATCGTGTCCGCTGTCGCAAAACAGTATTGAATTATGCTATAAAATCATTGATTTTACTATTAATGAAGTGAAACGTTAGTTGATAATATGGGAATGCTTTTACTTAATCTCTTCGCTACAAAACATGGATGATAGAAATTCTATTTAGGTCAGGATATGAATCTCGATGCGGTGGATATAATGAAAAGAGCAGTATGTAACAGAATTCGACATTATTTTATCTTGGAACCAAGAGTATGTACTACAGATGAGATAAAACGATTCATTTCATATTCTGACTTCTGTCCGGTGCGTAACTATTCAAGAATTACAACAACTTCCAACATCATTTTATATTACATTAAAATGATTACAGGAGTTCATTACTGTATACGCGCATTCTGTTATTAATATCGCGCGCACAGCTAATACAAGTGTACCTGATTCATGGAATCTTATGAGGAACGAATTAATAATTGCATCGCAGAACGGGAAGTTTGAAACGTGTATGCATATTTTAAAAGCCTCGCGCATATTGCAATACTCGTTAAAAACATTAGGTGTAGGAACAATTTTGTATCCAAGTGAATTGGACGTTGTGTTAATGATGGTATTAAAGAATTTAAATTCTGGACAATGTCAGAATAAAGATATAATTTTCGAAAATATAATTCACATGATGGCTCACGAAGAATCTAACAGATCCCTTATTCAGAAGATATTGATGTTACCATTTAAACCATGTAATGATATACCTGCAGATGTAATCAATGATTCTGCTAAAGAAATTATTATGTCTCTCGATACAGCTATAATGTTAAAATGTATTGAAGTTTTATGCGAATGTGGTAAAGGAGTAGAAGTGTTAAAGGCACTGAACACATGTATAGGAAGACATCAAATTGAGTTAACAGTAGGAGTTGTGGAGTGAGTAAATTGCATTTAAATACCACTATTGACATATGTACATTTAAATTACATGAACTATTATAGGAATAGTGCACTACTTCTGAGAAGTGGAAAACTGAAGGATATTTCAACATACATTTTGCAACCTGCATTGCAAATAGACAAATGTGAAGTTCACGAAGCGCTCGTGGTAGTTTTAAGTAAAATAACTTGCTACTTGTCGGGGCACGCGGATTTCATAAGGTAAATCCTCCTCGCATCACTTGTTACATCCAGACGAAATAATTAATTAAATAATTGGAAACAGGGAATCGGATAATACGAAGTGGACGGTACAGTGCATACATTGTATGAATGTCTCTGAAAACAATCAACCTGCTCACGTTTCAGAGGAGCACGATCATATTCTCAGATCATATTTTAATTTGTTATCTTCGCCCTTTCCTTCAGTACGCTTATGCGTATCTGAAAATATTCTCTCATTTTCGAACCACATTATATCATTTAATAATAATAACATAGCAAAGATGTGGCTGCCGTATATGGGAGATGAGAATCCTAAAATTCGTTCAAATATATCTGCGGCGATAAAAGGGTTGCTGTTAAATAAAATAAACATCGAATCGAAGTCTGTAGGATCTATCGAGATCGATATACCTGTTGATTTAAACGAATTTATTGAATTATGTATTAATACAATAGCAAGTACGCTTGTCAAAGCTTTAACAGATTCAAATCATTCCTTACACAATACCATACTTGTGACCGCAAGGAATTGTGCAAGGTACGCATAAGTCCGTAATACATAATTACATTTGATGCTCGTCGAGTTCTAAACTTCGCTTCGATTTCAGTATTGGACTGCACATTATGGAAAGGCGAATGTTAAACATATTCTTTATATCTATATTAGACGGAGCATCGTCTTCGGCAGCTGTAGCGTATGCGATAACCACATACAACGACATCGCTAAATCTTTAAATCTCTCTCCAAAAGCTTTGTACGCTCGATACAAAAAAAGTTTTCTTAAGGTACGCACGTTTGTTTAACAAAATATCCGCAGAATTCCAGAGTAACAAAGCTCCTCTCTATTTCAGTTGATAATGCATTATGCCGTTCACAATTTTATACATTATTCTTATAACATGGCATCTACCATGCATCGAATAGCTAAATGTATCGGGTTCGGAGGATCGCGAGAATTACTTCGTAGAGACGGGCATTACGCGGTTTGCTTCTTGCTTCCGTTCATCGTTGAACTGCCGAGTACAAAAAGCTTGCTGCGGGATATAGCCGACTTGATCAGCGTAGAGGAGAAGCAAATGTTGAAAGAATATTTTCCATATATATGCAGTTACGTTTACTTGAACTTGCCTCTTGCAAGTAGCACCGAGTGCTTAAGATTAGTTGCGAAGAAAACGGGGATGGACTTATCAGTTTTGACGCGAAAATCGTTCATGGGTATATTTGAAGAACTGATGTTAAACTTCCACGAATCTCCGGAGCTGGTAGTTGGATTGTTAAAGATCCTATCCGAGTACGACGGCAGTCTAGACAAGAATTATATCGCACAGAAAGGAATCAAACCTTATATAAATTTCCGTTTACATGGGATATTAGTTAATTTTGATATAAAACTCGGATTAAAATCAGATGAAGATACGCAGCAGTCTGCGCTCAAATCTTTATCCGAACTGATGCGGTTTATGGGAGCGGAATACTTGACACCTTTGAGATACAAGATCTTAGCTACGCTACGAACAGCGCTTGGATTCAAGAAAGCAGTATTTGGACCTCTCATATGTGACGCATGGAACGCATTCGTTCACAATATAGCTGTGAAACAACTTGGTCCACTGCTACCGACTATATTCGTTTCGTTAATGCCGTTATTTAACGCCCACCGTGAGAAGATAATCGCTATGATAAAGTTTTTAATCGAGAGGTGTCACCAAGAGTGTCCGGATCATATCGCTGAATTATTCTTCATAGAGGACGTCGAACTTCCCGATGAGATCTCGAATATAATTAAAGCACAGATCCTGCAAAGCAGACCCGACGGCTTCGAGCCAAAATTGAGTTTATGGCTTAAACGTATAACTCACGAGACGGACGAAGTGAGAGTTAAAGCTCTGATACATATGCAGAAATTTTTAGCAGAGAATCGTAACCAGTTGAATAAGATGATTTTAAGCGAAACAAATATTCATCCGATGATCGTCGACCTGTTGTACACCCTGTTAAGCGGCTGCCAGCACAAGGATGAGTCTATCCGTTTATTATACGGCGAATGTTTAGGAGAGCTAGGTGCCATTGAGCCAAGTCTTCTGCCTCGGCAAATTATTTCCAGGGAAGACAGTAAATTCATCGCTAACATGAATGAAGAATTCGGTTGTGCCATACTTATCGAATGCGCGAGAGCGTTCCAAATGCAGAAGAGCAGTCAGAGCATGGACTGTTTCTCGCTTGCGATCCAAGAGATCTTAAAAGCGTTCGACATCTCGCCGCAAGGCAGGAAATCAAAGTTATGGAACAATCTGCCGACGACTATGAAACAAATTATTATTCCATTTTTAACATCACATTATAAATGCATGACCTTTAGCGATGATAAAACGTTTCCCCACCCAATCTATGGTTCTGAGGACGGTTCCTCGGTAGAAAGTTGGGCTTACCATTGGTTTTGCAGTATGTCTAAGAACATAAAAGATGAAACTCTCAACACTGTACTGCACGCGTGTAAACTAGCATTTAAACGGGATATAACGATATTAACGTTCTGCTTACCCCATGTCGTGACGTACATCGTAACGAACGGGACCGCAGAGGAATCGACAAAAATACGAGAGGAGATGTTAACGATCATCGATCCTAAGAAAAAGCCGACACTCGATCCGGAATTGTCACGGCATAGACCGCTTAGGGATACGAACAGAATAAAAGTAGATAATACAAGAATTTCGGAAGAAACAAGGCGTATACGTTGCGCTCAAGTATGTACAATAATAATCGTAATTAAAATCTCATCGTTCGATGATTACAACTATGTTTTATAATTTTTTTACAGATCATATTCTCAGTGTTAGATCATTTGCAAAGATGGCTTTGGGAGCAGCGATTAATCCGGAACAACAAATATAAAACGGTAAAGGGTGAGTCGACGTAAATCCACTTTACCGTGAGCCAATGGAATAATTATTTTATATTTATAATTATTTACAGATTTTTGTGAATCATTGAATGCATTAGTAGTCGCCGAAGGATGTTATCAATCCCGAGAATATTACAGAGCATTAATGTATTTGGAGCAACACATGTCCTCTTCTAATAAAGGTCTATCGGAAGCATTAGAAGCTAATCTACTAGCTGTAAGTTCTACGTTAACATGCAGTTAAAAAAAAACAGTTCGCGAGTTGCTTTGTTTTTATAGAATATATACGCGCAATTGGACGAACCTGACGCTATATCTGGAATATTAGTCACGCAGGATCGCACGCCTACGATACAGCAATTAATTTTAGCCCACGAAGTCAACGGACAGCTGCAGGTACTATATTTTTTTTTGTCAATATCTATGTGATGTAAATGACAGTCGTGAAAAATTTAGGATGCAGCTACTTGTTACGAACGACTGGCTCAAAAAGAAAGATTGGACAATGCATACTTGCAAGGGATGATTCAGTGCTATTTACGACTCGATCAACCCTTCGTAGCGAAACGTATCCTCGAAGGATTCTTGTCCAGTAGACCCGAGTTAGAACCATTGATGATGGAACATGAACCATTTTGGAATTTATCTAATTTTAGCAGGATCGACGATGACTCGCAGAAGAATATTAAGCACGTACTGCTTGAAGATTTGAAGCAAGGGATTAAACCCGACTTGTCAGGATTAAAAAAGAATTTAGTCTCGCTGCTAGGAGATGCATCGCGTCCAGGAGCTTACCAACGAAGCTACTCGTACATCATGAAGTAAGATTCTTACACGAATCGCTATAAATACTATATGACATTTATTATATTTTATTGAATCAACTAGGCTGCACGTATTAAATGAGTTTGATAAAGCAGTTGCTACAATGTTAACTAACATGGACGAATTGCCGATGATATTTGAGGAATGGGAAACACGTGGCCAGCTCGTTCGTGCTTCGCGTGGTGTTGAATTCGTGTTGAGTATGCGCAGGGCTACATTGGATTTAGCCCTTCGATTGCAAAGAGAGACTCGAGATACGGAAAGCCCGATACTCAAGCAAGAAATCAGCAAGATTTGGCTAAAGAGTGCCAAGATCGCAAGGAAGTATGTATTATGTGATTTATTCAATTATCCTGCTTCACTATCGTACTTTTACTTTTTGCCAGGAGTGGATTATACCAGCAGGCATACATGTATATCTTGTCAGCCAGCGATATTTGTTCAACGCAACAACTTTATATAGAACAAGCTCAATTGTATTGGCAAAAAGGTTGCCAGGAGGATGCTTTAATCACTCTGAAGCGGTGTTTCTCTAATTGTTTCCAGCCAGCAACGTTCTACAGAAGTTTACCGTCGGGAGAATGTTTGGAAGAGAGGAAGCAATGCGCGAAGGTCTGTATCCAAGATCATATCTGTTTTACATTATTTAACGTTACCAATTTATTTTAGGCGAAATTGTTGTACGCGATATATAACGATGAAAGGTTGAACGTGGATACCGATGCTAATATTTTTAATTACAAAACGGCTATCGAAGTATGGAGGGAATGGGAGAAGAGTTTACTATTCTGTGCGCAGTATTATGAGTCCGTTATGGACAGAATGACCGACGAAGAGAGGGACACAAGAGGACGGTAAGAATGAGCCGAGTGATATCCTGAGCAGAAAATAATTAGTAACTGCTAATATATTCAGAGACTTACAAGTGCACACTATGAATTACTATGGGAAGTCTCTTCAATATGGCTGCAAGTATGTACATCAGTCTATGCCGAGGATGTTAACTATCTGGCTGGATTTTGCTTCCCGTGTCTCGCGATCATCTACGTCTAATAGTGCGCCTAATCAGGAACAGAAATTGCGGCAAGATGCGTTATTAAAAATGACAAAGATAATGGGTAAGCATCGTCGATAATTCGGTTGAAATTTTTTAATGAAG
>SHCU01000230.1:155801-168089 GCA_004307685.1 Ceratina australensis | reverse complement strand
GAGAGAGAGAGAGCATATATATATACATACATACAAGTTTTCATGTACATACCCGAAGCAAGCCTGATAGGATCCAACGAGCTATGTACTACGAGTTGAATACGTATTAAGCACTTTTTATTTACAGTCTCAGATAGAGGAACTTTTTAAGAAATTCGGAAAAGACGCTACGTTTCAATACTTCAGATCATTTAGACGAATGAGAGTGAACTATAACAATCCAAATGCCGCAGCGAATGCACGGATACAATTGCATCAAACTCATTTCGGTGAGACTGATATCAATTGTTATTTTGCGCAGCCAGTCACCCCAATAGGTTCGTTCATACTTACGTCTGTTCTCAGTGACAAAAATGCTTTTTTATCTCGTTGCGATGCAAAAACAATTTTATCCGTATTTGACTTGTAGACATCGAAGATCAGCACCTGCAACCGCCGGCGCTAACGAAACAGTTCCTTATTTCACCTCCTGCTTCACCGCCTATCGGCTGGGAACCCAGAGAGGAGAGCGAACCTCTCGTCAATCATGATTTGTTGGCAGCTATCGCAAACTTATCTGCAGGTAACATCGATCATTGCGCTGTGTACTTTGTTCTGTATATATATATATTTTCGTACGTGGACACACACGTACGACGTACAGCCGGCGCTCAATGGCACGTGAATCGTGTGAGTAATCGACTAATCGACAGGTGGCAGCCACGAATTACATCCTGGTGGCTCGGGGCAGCCTGGGATCGTCGTGCATGCGTGTGAGGCGTCGAATCCTATGCAAAACGTTCCACGCATTCAGCGTACGCGGTGCCCGGAACATTTATAAGCAACTACTTCCTTAGGAGGCTTGTCCATTCCCTCTGGACAGCGTGACAAGTATTATTTATCCATCCAAGAAGCAATTAGAGGCATTACAAACAACAATGATATTCAACAGTCAGAAGAACCAGTTTGTATCGCGATATCTGTGAGGCCAACTACTACGGTACATTAATTTACGGCCGCAAGATAATAGAGAATAATTTGTAAATGTCTTTTGCTCAGACGAATATATGTGAGTATCCTAAACAACGTGATTAGCGCACAGTAACGAACGTGCTCTCTTAGTTTCATCAAAAAGGCTGTCTTTCTGTTTTCAGATAAATAATATTTTGCGCTGACGTTACGAACAATTAAAAATACGTGATATAAGAACGTAATTTAAAAAAAAAAAAAGAAAAAAGAAACAAAAAAACACAGAATCATCGAATATTTAATAATGTACAAACAAAATGCTAAAGTTTCAGGATAACTTTACACTGATTCTTATTCTCTTTTAACTTAAAGAAAAAAGAAAAAAAAAGATTTACTGTATTAGACGCTTATGATTGTAAAAATGATGTTAAAAGATCAAAGAGTAAAAAGAGTATTGAGATTAGCCAGATGTCAAAGTTTTACTCGAAATATCAATGTTAAAACGCTCTAACTTTTAATAATGGTACATACACACAACAATTCACGATGTTAGAAGGTGCAATTAGGATTAAATTTCTGTTCTAATAATTATCTACGAGCTCCGAGGAGAATTGGAAATTGCGGGTTGATACGATTAGTTACAAAACGTGGTATGCACGTGATAAGTTTAAGGACAGTTACAAGCGTTGATGTATATTTAATGTACATACATGTGATTATAAGGATGTGAAGTGTAAAACGTAAAAGAAATGAGATTACTGTTCTATGTTATTTAAACTGGATTTTAATTTATTTGACAATTAGAGAATTAGAACTTAAACTGGAGATAAGACAAATGATTTGTTTTAAAAAAACATAAAACCCCTATTTCAAGAAAAATTGTTTCCATTAAACAAAAAATTGTATGTTATCGCTCGTGATCATAACGCTATTCGGTTCCGATATTCTGTTTATCCAACGTATTATCACCCGCGGATATGTGTATGTAAATGTATATAATAATCGAGATATGCGAGACATATTTCGTATCGATGTAAGATTTAATTTATTGTAGAGATAACGAAGAATTTATATAAATATGTTATAGAAAATTACTTTTGTGTGAATAAATGTTACCCAAAAGTTGCTTATTGTCGTTCGACGTTCAAAATTTCTGCGTGGATCTGCCGCGCGATTTATCCTACGCGATCGGTCGAGTACCTTAGCACGTAACAACAAGAACAACAACACTGATCGGATAATATAAAAAATGATTTAATTTTTGATGAATTCCGTTCGCTTTTACACTGATCATTTGCGGATCTTCAAACAATATAAACGCTTTATACACGTAACATATGTTTTGCTGTTGTATCAAGATTATGAGATTCCGCGATGTACGAGCGCAGTTGTGTAAAATTTTCGCACGATACAAAGATTATACATATTATTATGATAAAATGCGCGAATTAAAATTCGTTGATTTCGCGGTGGCACAGGGACATCTCTTTCTTTCGTATTACAAGTTACTAATTTCGCTCGAGACACGCCAGTAACGGATATTAAAAAAACAAAAAAAAATAAATGAATTACAAAAACTGTAAAGTATAAGAAAATATTTCGTACCCCTTTTGAGACCTGATCACCTGAACCAAATAAACGGGAAATAACTTGAAAAATATTTACACGTACGCTTTTTACTCACGGTGCAAACATTCACATCATTTCACGTTACAAATAATGTACGTATCCTATTTTAAAAATACAATGAAAGTATCAAATAAATTGTGCTCTCCATTCGTGGACTTCATCTGAGATATTACAATAGTTTTTCTATCTAACAACTGGGGCTGGGGCTGGGGCTTTCGTGGCTGTCAATGTGATATGATTTTCTGGCTGACAACCGGATTCCGTTCTTCGGGAAGGAAGATTATTTCAGCGTCTCTTTCTCTCGGTTACATTCGGAATTTTGAGCATATAACACCTCGCGCGATAAACGAGAGAACTGAATTTTTACAAAAATATAATATTAACCATAAGAATTTGAACATTATTTGTATACATATATATATGTGTGTGTATGTGTGTGTGTACACGCGCGGACACAAACACACACACACTCCTGCTCTATGCCATATATACAAAAGTGTTGATGTCGTCGTCGTGTCGACGAATGTATTTATGCTCGATGAGCCATTCGATCTGTTCTTTAATCATCTTCTTACTAGGTAAAAACATATTCTTTAGTATATCGACTAATTCGGTTTGCAACTGGGCATTAGTAATCTTCTTTCGCATTTTTAAAATCTTGATTATTGCTTCCTGTGTCGAAAGGAAAAAAGAATGATCAGAGATTTCGTGCGCGATACGTGTAAAACGCAAAAGAAACTGTTTAACTAGAAAGTAGCGTACCTGAACCCTTAGTATTCTGAGTTGTACGATGGACTGGTTGTCCTCTTCTTTGCTTCGTTCAGTCGATAGCTGTAGCCGTCCTATGAAATTAATTTTACCTCGCTTCTGCAATTTTCCATTTTTTCTAGTAACAAAGTAATATATGCACGTTATGTACACCGAATCCATGTAAGATACCGAGAAAAATACACTGTGATTGATAGCGACTAACATGATAGCGAATTCTTGATTGACCCAAAACTTGGTGTCGTTCGCGAAATCTTTGGGACTGTGCGCGTGCGGCTCCACTAGAAGCAGTTGACGTTTGAGTTTCGGAAAGGCGCACAATGACCATAACGTCCGCCTCAGCTCGGGATCGGGAAGTTCCGTGGCCAGGCGCAAGTTCTCGTATGTTATTTTCTCGCAGGGCCGCTGATTCCAAGCGAAGAGAACTGCCATTTGAAACGTGGTCACGTCCACGTCGAACCGTCCCACTTGGTTGGTGAACGTTATCTGGAACACATCGTCAACAACAAGACTCGATGGGATTCGGATTGAATATGAAACTGACCGTTAGAAACCCCGATACCCCGGCCGTCCGATAACCACGACCACGACGACGACGACGACGACGACACCACCACGTGTGGCTCCGTTTCATCAACACAAGCTTTTACGCTGCCACGAGTGTTTCAAAGTGTATCCAGTTGGCAAGAAAATATTTTGTATCTTACCGTGCCATTTGACATATGGTGATACCACTGCAGCTTCCTTCCGCTATGTTTCTTTTTGTAGAACTCCTCCACCTCGGGGATGTAATCTTCGAGTTGTAACGGTAGACTCACGGTGACTCGTTCGCTGCCTCTGGCCCATGCACCGGCATTTAATATCTACGAAAAGTTTCGCATCGAGTGTAACGTGAGCGCGGTTTAATTTTATTAACGACAACCTATTTACGAATAAATGTTACATGACACAGGCTCACTTTAATATTCAAGCTATCCGCGATAGCGGCTCTGCACTGCTCTTTAAACTGTTGATTAAGATCTTGCGACACTTTGATGTCGTAAAACATCCGTGCTAATTTGTTAACATAATCAGCGGGCATTCCAACTTCGCGCAGCCACACGACCATGTTCTCCTCTTTCTCCGAATCAGCTGATGTGTCCAGTATCAAGCGCCTCGTTAAATGAGCCTTGTAGTAGCGCATAAATACATCCTTATTCTGAACATATTTTAACACTAACAACTAGAACGAAAACACGATGAAAGGATATATATTTTTGTACGTATACGTATATGAATATTTTTCATCCTGAGCGTCGGTAAGGGTGGCGAAGATCGACGAAGCAACCACTAAAATACGTACTACGTCTTTCAGCTTGTTCTCGATCTCATCGGAAGTTAGCTTTTTGCTGAGCGGTGTTTTCCTAAGTAACATATCACAGTAGTTAGCAAGAAGTTCTGGACACTTTGACTCAGCAGCCTGTTGCCCGTTATTGTTGTTCGGTTTACTATTCAATATCGGTGCACCGATACCGGAACTTTGACGCGCGGGCAACTCCAGCCTGAACACCGTCGCGTCGTTTACTACGAGCTTATAAGCCTTGTCCCTGGCAGTCAGGAATCTTGGATCATCGTCGAACGCTTCTTTGACGAGTATCGAAAACCGACGAAAGAGATCGAGTAATCTGTCGACGTATTTCTCGGAATCTTGAGTAATCACGTCAACGGCTGCCATCATATCGGCCAAGCCCGCGCTCACTATATGTTCCTCTAAATTCCTTAACATCGGGCCGACTCCTTCAGGAACTTTATCCATTAATTTCAACATTAATCTAAGTTCTGTAATTGTTACGCAACCACTTTTAACTCGGCCGGTTAGTACCATTGTTATCAGTTATTATCATTATTATTGTCATTGTTAATATAAAAAAAAAAAAGGCAACCGTAGTCGATACGACATAAAATTTTACTCGTTTTACTCACTGTCCGTTTGACGATGCTGAATCATTCTTGGACATTCTGCTAATATAGCTGGCTTAAAGGTGGCTACTAACACGCGTATACAACAGTCGGTTAACAGCTGTACACTGGCACTATTCGGCTCTAAATACTTTTGTGCCCGGAGCTCCTCCTCCTGTAACTTTGCATCCGCGTAACACATGTAGTTCTCGACACCGTGCAACGACAGTTGTTCGGGCGCCTTCACCCAATAAAAAGCTTCCGTCGCTTCTATGTACGCGGCTTCGAAATTCTCTCTGTAGATTTGAAGCTTATCCGTGGCATTCGAAGATAAATTTACTGGAATTTGGAACATATGATTCTTTTTTGATACCAGACCTGATACCCGTAACCCGTTCGGCATCGCGCGACTCAGACCCGACCGAAAAGAGAGTACCTACCATAAGATTCTCTAACGCCTACGACAAGTTGCGAATCGAACGCTTCCCCGTTTCTCTCGGCTCTCACGAGCCTCATAGCAGAGTCTTGTAACTTCTGCTTTATTTCCCCGAATATACTTTGATTCCAACTGTCCAACATTAACTGTAACGGAAGATGATGGGCATCGGTGATCGCCAGCGTCGCGTCGTTAAGAAATTCGGGAGCCTTTCCATTCTTACCTTTCTGACAATGTCATCGGGTTGACACTTTTTTTGAACACTGGCAGGTACTTTGCCGACGAGAGACGTTTCTAATTGCCTAAAAGGCGTCGGCAAATAATTACACTGCGCAAAAAATTTTCTCCATTCAGCTATATAAGCTTTCAACAGAGCTTGCTCCTCCTGGTGCGCCAGCACTCTCTGCGCAAATTCAAAGCGTTAAAATTCTTAATTCTTAATCCCGATGTAGCGCGCAACAAAAAATTATACCTGCTGCGCTTGTTTTATAAAATCCATTATATCCTCCTTGAGTGCCTCTAACAGTTTGATGGCACCTTCTTTGTCGTTCCATAAACAGACCGCATGGACGGCGAAGAATAAGTCTTGCCATTCCGCGTGAGTAACAGGCTCCTGTTTGAGCAGTTTCAAAATAGTTGGACGCATACATGGCCATTTATCCTCGAATATAAACTGACTTTTATCCTAAACACAGAATACAATTGGTAATCTATTACGTGTACAGAGTGAAACTTGGTTACGAGTACTGTGATCTTTGTCAAATTCAATTCGTTAAATGTCTTGCTCTTTTCTCGATCAACTATCTGGTGATTGATTGGTAGCCAACGATGACGGATCAAACATAATTGCTGTTTCTATTAGCTGCAACAGTGTCACACGTATTCTTTAAATGGTTATCGCATCGGTGAAAAGGTAGCATTTCACAAGGTTCCACAAAGAACCATTGACAGTGATCGATTCGATTACAAGTATATTAAATAAATAGTAATGTTATAATTGAATATACGTCAGTTGTTAATTAGAAGTTAATATAGAATTGTTTATAAGAATGTACGTAGTGAGCTCATCGCTTGCTTCTTGACAATAATTCCAAACATCGTATAGGTTAACAAGATTTACACATTATCATTCCAGACATAAAAGAATGTAACAAAATGTTTTATAAACCTGAAGAATCATTCCCAAATATATATTTTAACGTAAATGCAGTTTAAATAAGAAATTTCGTTATTTAACGACTAACGATCGGCACCTTCGCATAGAGTTTTGACATGTCCTATACCACCTATATCACGGATATCACGTCTACACGCAAATGTGCGCGCGAACGAATGTCGAATATATGCATACATACATACATATATATATATATATACATACACTTGAATAGTGGTGCGGCTAGCGGTGTGAACGTAGGCGAGATGACTATCGGGTGCTGTCGGTAACCAATAAATAAACCAAACTATTACAGTTTTATAAAATATTTAAAAGTGACATGTTTCAGGAAAATATCAAATTCGCCTCTTTATCCTTTTTATTTGTAATATTATGTTATTTAGGAGAAATATATTAGAGACGATAGCGCTGCAGCATGAATCTATTTATAACATTTTCAAAATATTTTAGACCTCACTGTGAATCTATAAGAAGGGTTCTTTACTCTTACTCGCGTATCGCTATCATCGTGAAGCTATATCGAGAAACAAGGGAAAAATAAATTGAGGAATTTCGAAGTGGATGGTGGCGCCACACTGGATCGAATTGTCGCGGTCGCGGTGAAAGTCCGAACTAAAACGCGGGCTCCTAAAAATTTGGTTTCTCGGTTGAAACGGAGAGAAAATTTTATCTCTGGTTGAAATAGCTCCTTCATCCTTGTCATCTCACCGCTGCGAACCGAGTAACGACTAAAATTTCCACGCTAGGACACCTGAAGATGACGCGTCATCTGTTATTTTCTCGCGTATCGGACGAAGCTGCGATTGCTGCTAACTGATGATCGTTCTCGTCTGTTCGAATATGGTCCCCTCTGGTCCTTCTATGACTTATTATTAAGTGAAATAGTCAGAGAAAGGAGAAGTAAACTTGTTGGACGTACGTCAAATTTTATACGTGTACAAGTGTAGGTATCGCGTACAGACACACGGTTGGTTGAAATGAAAACGAAACGATGGGGATAAATGGTATATAAATAAAAAACTATACCCGTGGGAACGAAGTCGTTTAAAAATTTGTTTCCGAGCTATGCGCATACAAATAATAAACTTTATAATAACTAAACTTATACATGAACTTTAAGTGTAAAAGTGGTTTTAGTAAGTAATTAAGTAGCAACTGGTTGTATGTGTGCAGTTTACTCATCGTCAGTCATCATTGTTCGCTGATATTGTTATTTGTGTATTATTATTGATATCGCTGATATTATGTATTATTATCTATTATCAATTGATTGTAACGGATGTTTCTGTAGAAGGAATGCAGCGAGAACGGTAAGACGATAAGAGATGTATGTTTGGGCAACGTGATCGTGATTCCAGTCACGTCGCACGCTGTTGAGATCACTGCTGCTGGACTGCTACGCAGAGCTGCCAGATTGAGGACGGGAGCCATCGGAAACCAGCCCCTCCATTTACGCACACCGTCGCACCGCATCGGTGTGCTTCGTGCTCGGCAGATTTCGTGCAGTAGAGAGAGAGAGAGTTTTCCGTCGCTCTTACTCCTGTAGCTCTAAGAGTGTTTTTCCGCGGCCACAAATTTTAATTTTTTTTATGTAAACATATGCTGGGAAGAATGGAAATCCAGAATTGGGAATATTCGTCGTCGGCCGGCAGTGCGCCGCTCGCATCTTAGCGCTACAGGAGTAAGAGCGACGGAAAACCCTCTCTCTCTACTGCATGAAATCTGCCGAGCACGAAGCACACCGATGCGGTGCGACGGTGTGCGTAAATGGAGGGGCTGGTTCCCGATGGCTCCCGTCCTCAATCTGGCAGCTCTGCTGCTACGTGCGTCAGAAAGGAACGGCCTATCAGCTGTTACCGCGTTGCCGATACACACCGCGGTGTGTGTCGTGGCGTATTTTCCACGTATGAAATACGCGTTGAAATATATGCTCGTGTAAACTTAGATACGTGGATTTATGCTTGGATTTGCTTGATCGAACATCAATCAATGATTGTAAGAGCGATGTCAAACGAGGTTTACATTCGACGGGAAGATATACGTTGCTGGCGTACGGTGGTGGCACGTAGTATAGTAGCGCGTAGCGGTCCGATCGGTCCGATCTGGTCGATGTCATTAAAAGTGGGAAACGCAGCATGCTGCCGCGGTGACGCGCGGTAATCACTTTTAGCATTGGCACGAGAACGTGATTAACAGGTGTTGTATGTACGCGCGGCGGTGAATCGCGAGACAATACGCGATCAGTGAAAAACCCGGTGGAAATATGTTTAGAATATTGCTACTACTCACGGCGTTGATACCCTCCGTCGTTGATTCCAATTATTTCGGGACGAACGATAAGAAGGATGATCAATGCTTCTGTAAGGTATTTATACGCTTCTCGTCGTTGTTCAAGTTTTTTTGACAAGTAAATTTAGAAAATAACCTGCACAAGATGCTTCATTTGTTACGAATATCGCTTGATGCTGTTTTTTTTTTTTTTTTTCTGTCTTTTCTTCTTCTTATGACACGAGCAATTCTTTGAAACGCAGCTGAAAGGGTCGATCGATGACTGCAGTTGCAGCGTGGATACCGTCGATTATTTTAACAACGTCAAGATCTATCCGAGGTTACAGAGTCTTCTAGTCAGAGATTATTTTCGCTTCTACAAAGTGAATCTGAAACAGGAGTGCCCGTTCTGGAGCGATGACAGTAAATGTGCTATGAGATACTGTCACGTGCAACCTTGTCAAGAGGCAAGTACATATACTCGACGCATTCGTTTTTGCACGGTAACTATGCGTTTCGAGATCATCGAATTTACATGTACAGCATCTTTCTTTACGCAGGACGATATACCGGAGGGTTTGAAAGGAGATACGTCGAGGAATATTCATTTTAACGAAAGTCCCGTAGACAAATACAAGGCCGAGGCGCAATTCGACGATTGCTTGTACAGCGCTAAGGACCATAACAAAGAGCTCGGTTATTTAAACACGACGATTAGGTAGAGAGAATTTTTTTTGTTATTCTTAACTAGACGGATCGGACAGATGGAAACGATCTTGTGCCAAGTCGACGAATACACGCCGTTTCGTTAACACGTCTACGTTCGTAAGTATGTTTGACTATTTTGTTTCGTTCAGTTTAGAGAAATACAAGGACTTTGAGCTCTGGCAGCAGTACGACGACGCTCAGGATAATTTTTGCGCGAAAGAATCTAGTCCCGGGGAATATGTGAACCTGTTATTGAATCCCGAAAGGTATACCGGATACAAAGGACCCAGTGCTCACAGAATATGGCGAAGCGTTTACATGGAGAATTGTTTCAGGTACGTATAAGGAACGATTAAGCTGTGAAAATTGAAAAGGTATTTCACGCGAACCCTTTGAATTTCAGACCTGAGAATTCGCCGCATAACTTCATTCGGTCTTCGAAAATAAATGGTAAGAACACGGTAATGTAATGTTCGAATCGCGGATTTTTGTGGATCTCTACAGAATTTGTACGATGCCTGATTCCGATGCCCGATTACACAGGGATGTGCTTGGAGAAACGAGTCTTCTACCGCGTTATATCAGGCTTGCATGCCAGCATCAACGTACATTTGTGCGCAAAATATTTGATATCGCCTAAAGCGACTTTGGGAATAATGCCTGGGAACAATAACGGCGGCAGCGGTGGTGGCGGTGGTCAGTGGGGTCCTAATTTGGAAGAGTTCCAAAGAAGATTTTCACCGGAGGAAACTGGCGGCGAAGGACCGAACTGGTTAAAAAACCTGTACTTCGTTTATTTGCTCGAACTGAGAGCTTTGGAAAAGGCCGCACCGTATTTAGATAGGGAGGAATATTATACCGGGAATAAAGTACAGGACGCCGACACTCGTCTGGCGATCAACGACGTTTTGAGTGTCGTCAGGTAACCTTACATTTTATCTGGCTCAACTGGATCGAGCGACTGGATCTTTTACGAACAAAATTTATCGTTGCGATTATTGGATAAATTTATTTTTTAGATCGTTCCCCGAACATTTTAACGAGAGCGTCATGTTCACCGGCGGAGCCGAGGCGCAGTTGTTAAAGGAACAGTTTAAGCAACATTTCAGAAATATATCTAGAATCATGGATTGCGTAGGATGCGATAAATGTAAATTGTGGGGCAAATTGCAGATACACGGTCTGGGCACAGCGCTGAAAATTTTGTTCTCAGGGAAATTCGATAGATGGGAACCGACGTTGAACCGTCATTTCAGTAGAAAGAAATTCTATTTAGAAAGAAGCGAGATTGTAGCGCTCATAAACGCTTTCGGAAGGTAAGCGTGCGCGCCTATGGATACGTTTGCGTGCGACCGTTGCGCGTCACGGTTCTAATAACAAGGTCTAAATAACAATTTTACCTTTCGATTCGCAGACTGTCGGAGAGTATCTTCGAGCTGGATAAATTCCGACAAATGATGAGATAGCGAAACCATGACTGGAGAACCATTGCGGTCAAACACATCACACAAATTAAGTTATACAATTTTTAATTCTATAGCAGACTTACGTTATAGGGCAACTCGTTTCTACATCGGATAGAAAGTAGTTTAAATAAATTTTATAGGGTATAAAATCGCGATAAAGGTGTTCAAAAAATCCCTTTTGATTTTCTATCCGCGGCAGAAACTAATAACAACGTTTACCAGATCATCGAGCCAGCGAGGTAGCGGCGTACGAGTCGTAGGTGTTCAACTTGGTCACTGTCCAAATTGTAAATGGTTGAAAACCTGTGTTGACATTTTATCGCGACCGATTTTAACTTGATAACCTCGACTCTATCTGTGATAAATATTTTCTCTATAGATAGAAGATACCTCTTCTTTCCACAGTTTGCGTTACATATATATAACGTTTCGTTGAATTTACAAAGGGTCTACATATTATTTGATGTTAGAACTCGCCTCCTCCTCCTCCTGACCTTCAAAAAGCTGTAGGCTCGTTTCATCGAGGGTAATCAGTATCGTATCGTCTTCTATATGTCTTTTATATCATAAAATAAAACAACGATCAGCAGTCGTTCTTTCTTTTAGAGGAAACTCGATTTTAATTAATGTTATCGTTACGTGCGAACGGAACGTCTGTTATAACGATCGTCCGAGATGAACCAATTTTCTATAACGGTATATACATATACATACATAAATACGTGTAGATTTTTTGAAAAATCTTATATTCCATGTTTTTATATTGTTGTGCGCGTAACAAGGGCGATATAAATTTTAATATTATTTTCCGATAAATTTACATACGAAAATACGACAACACCAGTGTACGATATTTCTATTTAACGATATTTAATACTTATTTGCGGAACGTTCAACGTTATATGCATTACTGTATATATACGCGTACTACTGTCATAATTTATTGTCAG
>SHCU01000230.1:132965-149749 GCA_004307685.1 Ceratina australensis | reverse complement strand
TCGGGGCTGCATCGGGGCTGCATCAAGCCGAAATGACATTATCCTGAATAATTCTCCTAGGAAAATATCAACCCTGAACAAATGGTTCAGAATGAAGGACGTCGACGTGGACGAACTGTGGCGCAAGATCGACGAGATCATAATAAAAACCGTTTTGGCAGCGTACCCGATCCTGAAACACAGCTATCATACGTGTTTCCCCACGCACGACAAGACGTACGCGTGTTTCGAGCTGTTGGGCTTTGACGTGTTACTCGATTGGAAGTTGAAACCGTATCTGTTGGAGGTGAGGACGAAAACGCGTTCGCGACGACAACCGTACCCGTGTAAAAGAAAAACGAAAAAGGTCAAATAAATGCTTCAGGTAAACCATTCGCCGAGCTTCCACACAGACGCGCAAATCGATAAAGATATAAAGGAGGGACTGTTAATGAACACGTTCGAGATGCTGAATTTGCAGCAGTGCGACAAGAGGAAAATCATCGAGGAAGATCGGAAACGAGTCAGGGACCGGCTCCTACAGGGGATAAACACGAGGGATGGCAGGTAATCACGGGTGAAAATAATTTCGGATGGGGGGTCAACGGTTTCGAGGCGGTTTTCTTATTCGTTTCCGCGCAGCGTGAACGACTCGGCGGCGGCGGCGGCGACGGCGGCCGCGTCGGCGGTCGGCGGTGCGGCGAAGCCCGACAAGCCCGAAGAGGATTATCTGCAGAAGCAATTCAAATGGGAGGACGAGCACATGGGCAATTTCCGTAGGATCTATCCGTCTACCGATATCGAAAAATACGAACCGTTCTTCAGGCAAACCAGTATATCCGTCTACCAGGACACGGCAGCGTCTCGGGCCCGAGAGGAAGCGGCAAGAGTCCAAAAGGAGGAGAACGAGGTAACTGCTGCTTGCCACTCTCGCTTCGATTCACATCCTAACTACTAATCTAACCCCCTTGACGACGTTATGATCGGCGATGCGATTTTCACAGACGAAAGTGAAGGAACAGGAGAATAAAAAGATCGTTGGAAAGTGGAGCGATTTCAGACTGCACCCAGAGAGCCCGAATTGTGCCTCGCAAAAACCGATGATCGGCGATCAGGAAAGGAGCAAGTCGGCAGGCTTCGCGAAAAAGAATTCGCCAGGGAATGTCGGTTTCTCCGATAGATCAAAGCTATCGGTCGCATCAATTACTCGACGGCAAACGCTTCTATAGGTAACGAAACGATCTTTCTCCTCTTATCGTGTAGACGAAGAAGCAGCGACAGCCACAGCAGCATCAGCAACAACAGACGTCCGGAAACAGCGCGTCGAACTCTTTCGAACCGGAGATCATCTCGGAGTCGGAGGAACGGGAGCGCGTGACGGCGTTGGCGCAGAGAGATTTTCTGATCAAGAGCTACGGGATGTTGGAGCAAATCTACATGGCGATGAAGAAGAACGGCACGTTGCGGGCCGTGGACGAGAAGAAGTACGGGCTGTACGAGAGGCTGGGGTACGCGGAGAGTATGAGCAAGAGCGCGTCCACGTGTCGGCACAGGTGTCACATACATCAGAACTCGGCGCCGGACGACGCGAGATACGAACCGTGGACGAGCCATTCGTCGCAATTTTGCCTGAAAGCAAGTAAAGCAGATAAAGTACCGTGAATCGAGCTTTGACCGCGGACCGAGAGCAGATACCTTAAAACGCGCCTTTTCTCTTCGTTTTTCCCGCAGGGTAAACTTCCGGACGATGATTTTCTATTTATGAGCTTAAAGAAAAATAGTCATTTCTAAGCGCGAGGTGAGAGGCGCCGCGATCAACTCTGGTGTGTGATCGGTGGCGCACGAAAACGGTGTCTCGTGGTTTCGATTTTTCAGATTTCAAAGTGACGTGCAACGAGGCGCCGGTTTACACGCGGCCGAAGATACCGAGCAAATTCTGGGTTGACGATCTGAACTCGAACGATCGCGACAGCCGCATCACCAAGGCTCACGTGGCTCGTACTCTGTCCAATATCGTGCGGTTGCACACGCTCCAGAAACGGGGAGAATACAGTTCGTCCAAGTTCAAACGACACCACGAATAGAGCATGTCTTCTCAACGATGATGATGATGTCCATACAACGTTATCCGACGTAAATTTAAAAATATTAATTCATGGTCTCTTAAGTGACGTCGACGCTCGAACGAAAAATTATCTCACCATTTTTACAATCATTTCACATACGGACGATGGAAATAAATTATTATTCGTGCGAAAAGATGTTGTCTGTGATCGAATTAATGGCAGCGGAGGGACCGATAGTTCCAAACACGTTCGTCGGAGACAGAGACAGACAGACAGACAGAGAGAGAGAGAGGGAGAGAGAGAGAGAGAACAATGTAAAAATCAACATGGTATGGATTTGTTATTTAAAGTGCCATATAAATATGTACAATGAGTGGGCATGTACACGTTGCAGAGACACGAGGATATCTCCGCACGCATTGATCGTGTACCGTGTAATAATGACATACGTACATTCATCGGGAACATGCCGATATCAATTTCTTACCGTCGACACGCACGATGCAAACCGTACCTTCGTGCCTCGTCTGCCTGTACGCGTGTCAGTATCGACACGATCAAAAATAATCTATGAACAATTTGTTGTGTATATCTCTCAATCTCAAATATATTCACTATTTATGCTCTTCGCTGAAACACGCGGCCTCGAAACACTCGGCTCGCATCGCGTTTTTCTTGCGATTGCTTTTTTTTTCGATTCTATCGATGCGATTCGTTCTGAGAAGAGAAACGTCACACGACACGTTGAAAATTGACGATCGATTCTTACGACGAATGAGCGACGCGTCATTTGACCGCTTGATGATGCTCGATACACGGAAGCGTTAAAACAAAGAATCGGTAAGACTTCAGTTATGCGAGTAGGAAGTATTGATCACGTACAAAGTAATAATACAATAATAATAATAATAATAATAATAATGATAATAATAATAATAATAATAATAAAAATAATAATTCATGAGAGAATAGCAGTAACGACAAAGGCTTGTATGCGACAAGTTCGTGAAATGATACGCGCATCTCTGTTATCGCGTTCACTTTTCGCGTGCACATCTATATACACGAACAAATTGATAGAATATTTGAACAATCGTCTGATGAGAACACACTATGCACATAGTGGAAGAAGATTTCGTTTTCGCGAGACCGTTGATCCATGTATAGATCGTCACGCTCCGATTTGTCATTGAATGAAATTCGATTCGAAGAGACGACGAGGTTGCGAGCGACTAAATGTTTTTATAGGTAATCGTAACGAGACAAACATTCAGGCACGTAATACATATAAAATGCATTCGCTTCGCAACAAATCGCACAGGGATTAAGCCGGAGCGTAGTTACCTCTCCGATTAAGCACTGCTATCGCCGTATCGGACTTGTATCAAAGAACCTTTTATGCGAACGGATCGATAATATTTCTCCCTTTTCTCCAGCCGTGTGTCGCCGTTTATATAATAGCTTCATAAATGATACAAATGCCTTTTGAAAAATAGACAGTAGTCACTTAAATTACGTTTCGTTTGTACTAGAAAACGATTATCCTCTCGTTCCTGAATTCCGTTGAATTCTTTTCAGCATCGTGAACCGAGCATGGTTCATTGTCAACTTTACTCGCTTAATCTCTTCTTTCACCTACCACATAATTCCTCGCGGTAGAGGAAACAAAAAGAAATCCGATTCCGGAGTGTATGCCTCTCACCTTATCCGTCTTTTACCCGCCGCGACGTGACAAAATATAGAATGAAGATATGTGAAGATGGTATTCTATTCGTTGTAATACTAATATGAGCATTATAATAGTTATAGGATTTTCGTGTACGTTATTCGTATAATATTTGTTAAAAAGAAATAAGAGTTACAGTAAAAGAAAAGCTCCGAGCGTGGATTACACGGAAAGAAATCCCTCTTTTGGAGGAGATTTCGAAATCAGACCTCCGTCTAATACAGGCGTCGAGAAATAAGTATTAAACTGATAACGCGAACGTATGTGTACGTGGTACCTGAAACTGTATGAAACGAGATACGAGAACGCGTTAATTTCACTCGTTAGCTGCCGAGAAACTTCGCGACGCGTACGCGTTACTCTTCCTCCAATGTAATTGTAACGCGGAGATTTTCGACGTTATCGATCGACGAGAGAAACGCGACAACGATTTACACTGCTCGAAAATTAATCGTTTTGATCGTTCCAAGATGAGTTCGACGATGAGCGATGGCAATGGCAAATTATACAAGTTGTCGATTACTTTTGAATATCAATTATAATTTACGAGGAACGTTCACCCAAATCTAAACAGAGAAAAAGAAAACGAAAAGTATCGTCCAATCTATCGATACACAGCACTTCCAGCGATTCGTACTGCCCATCGTGTAGCACACATTATATATATATATATATATTCATATCCTGTACGCGAGAAATTTTGAACTAATTAAATTGAATTAAAATGCAATTATTGGAATCGTGAAATCGAACGACTTTACACAGTCATAGCGAGAACATTTCCTATTGTCATCCTTTCAAGATTCGTTTTGTATAGCTTTCATTTTCGCAGCTGGAAACAAAACCTAACGACGCCGATTCGAACTCAAGTAATCATTACTTGTTTTTTCTTTCGTTTTTTTGTGTTTTGTTTTTTCTTACTTTTTTTTTTGTTCGCGATAGACTCAACTTGTCCCGAACTAAGAATTCAATGATGTATCTCCTCCCTGCCATCTCCTGTTTTCGTTATCGATACGATGATCATCGTTATACCCTAATATTTCAACAAGTTAAAGCTAAGATATTAACAAACAGCGCATCATATTTATGTCGTGCGCACGATTTCGCGCGTGCACATCGGTGTATACCGCGTACGTTATGTGTGTGCAACACGCACTCGCGCGCGTGTATATATGTACCAAGGTGTAGACGCTAACAAAGAGTCACTCGTGCGTCGCATGTACGACGAGTCAAGAAGTGTTATGGTTTAAACTTAACTAAAGGTATATTTTTCGATTGCAAGCACTTATCACACACCCATTCCGCGTAAACCTCCGCTGTCAATAATTGATAGGCAGTTTCCGACAGTCCCGTACATCCTCTGGAAACAAACGAATTATTCTACGCGTCGTACGCACGGTCGGTGCGATTCATATGATAAGGAAACACGGTACATTGCATGCAAGGCGTTGCATACCTGTGAAACCAAAAATTGCAACCTGACTCACAAAGAATTGCCTGGTCGTTATCGTGCACTTCTTTGTGACAAACGCCGCAGGGATATATAGGCGGGGCGTTTGGATTCTGCGGATTAAACACCATCGGTTGATCCGGCGGATATATCTGTGGGACGGTAACAAAACGAGATATGACTCTCGCGACAGAGAACAAGAATAGATTATCAAAACGGATAGATTACCTTTCCCGCGGAGACTGGCATTGGTTTCGGTCCCATCCCCGGCGGACCTTGGAAACCGTGGGGTGGCATCGAACCACCCATGTTGATCGGATGACCCATCGGCGGTCCACCGCCCATATTACTCGAGATCGAGCCCATCGTCGGACCTCCCATATGACTCATTTGATTGTGATGACCGATGCTCATGTTAGACATATTGCTCATCGGCGGTCCTCCCATGTTCATATTGTTCATCTGGTTCGGCGGACCGCTCATGTTCATACTGTTGGACACCATCGAGCTCATGGTAGTCATCGGCCCGTTCATCCCGGGTCGTCCCAAATTATTAAGATTGTTTCCCATATGATTCGCGTGCGGTTGAGATCCATTGTGCCCCAGCGGGCTGTTCACGTTGTTCATAGATGGCCCGTTCAGAGGACTGTTCGGCGGTATATGGCTGTTCATGTTGTTCATGTTCATCGGCCCGTTAGGCATATGATTCGTCCCTCCCATCGTGTTCATAGGAGATCCCAACGGGCCGCCCATAGGGCTTCCCATGCTATGACCCATGTTATTCATCGGACTTCCCATGGGTCCGCTGTTCATATTGTTCATCGGGCTGCCCATCGGCGGTCCGCTGAGCTGAGCGGAATTACCCATATGACTCATATTCATATGATTGTTCATGGTGTTCATCGGGCCCGGGGGCATGCTCGGGCCCATGTTGTTCATCGGACTCATGCCACCTATCGGCGTATGGTTCATCGGAGACATCGCTCCCATATGATTCATATGATTCGTCATAGCCGAGTTTCCCATCGGACTCATGCTGCCCATGTTGTGCGGCATCATGGGACTCATTCCACCTATAGACGTCAACGGACTCATACCTCTCATAGGAGGTCCGCTCATATGGTGAGGGTGATGGGGATGCATGTGAGGCGGTCCACCGTGCATCATCGGGGTCTGAGTCGTTTGCGGCGGCGTGTCGTCGAAAGGGTTACTCGCGACTATAGTGTCCCCGTAGCCCGTCAAAGGTGGAGGTAACAGATCCTGAGTACAGACAAATTATCGGTTCGTTCGAATAAAAAAAAATATAGATGTAGCCACGGGGACCGCAGTGAAATTTTACCTGGACCGTCGGTGGCTGCTGCGGAGGTGGTTGAGCGACGTTCGCGTTCGTGCGCCTTTTCTTTTTCGGATTGCCGCCGGTCGGTGGCGGCGGCGGCGGGTGAGGGTGAGCAGAGGATTCGGGATGCGGGCCGCTAGGCCCCATGTTTACACCCATGCCCATACCTCCGAGAGGCATCCTTGCGAAGGGTGGCATGCCTGCAATATTGTGGCTCATCTCCCTCGTTCGATTCTCTTATTTTAACATGCCGTATCAGCACTGCAATTGATTCTTCCGATACGTCCACTTCACCGCTGTACCACTGGAGATACAAAAACACACGTTCAATAAACAACGAATAAATTGTCGTTACATACAATTGTCGTTTCACGACTTGGTGTAAAGGAACAGAATTTACGAATAACATTCTATCATTTTTTTCCATCGTTGTACTCGTAACTTTACATTTATAAAAAAAAAGAATTGCAAGTCTTTTTTTTTTCGACGAATGCGCGTAAATATAAATGAACGAGAGTCGACGTTGTTTGTGAGAAAATCGCGACTCAATCGAACATGGTACGTGATCTCGAACGATAGTGTTCGGGGAGGTAAAAGTGATAAAAGAAAAAAAAAATATATATATATATATATATATATAGAATCCCTCGAAGAGAGAAGAAAATAAAATCTACCGATGCTAGTTTCTCAGGCTAACCTAACCTACACATTTTTCTAAACAGCGTATCAGATTTAGGGACGGGCGAACGGCACGTAATCGAGAATACGCGTGGAACGTAAAGAACGAAAGAAACTGGTTTACGTACCAGCGCATTATAGCTGGCAAGATATCGGCGTGTACATGGCTTTCCCGTTTTTTCGGCAGGGACCAACACCAGACCATTGAGTCGCGTTCGTGCGCCTAGCTACCTTTTACGGGCGGATAGACGCGCGGTTCCTCCTTTTTCGGCTCTACCCCACGCCAGTCACATATTTCACGTTGGCACAGGTATAACTCGCATTCACGAACGTGCGTAAAAGGCACGATAAACAGTGGTGAGATGTCAAAAATACACGGAGCGAGGTAAGCGCACGCCAGTCCTTCAAGTCGCCATTGTCGCGTTACGCGTGTCCCCCAGCAGCAGCAGCAGCAGCAGCAGCAGCGATGGGGTGCATCGTGGGACTTTCGGTAGCAGGCGTCTAAAAGTCATGCGCCAACGCCAACCAGCCACCGGCCGGCCGCCATCCCGCCGTCTTCACGCATTCACTGTTGGTCGCGTCGCACGGGTCGCACGCTTCAGAATATTATCCGCCGAGGTACATAGATGGGGCCACCGTCCGCTCGCTTGTAGGGTCTGCGACGACACGCGCTTCGTATACTCGCGTGTGTTACCCTGTTATTCGATTACGTGCCAGCACGGCCCGCGAGTTTCTCTTTGCATCTCACATCGGTATAAAAATGATCTTTCCGCGAGGGACTCGACCGATTCGGCACGACGAGCGTCAGGATCAGAATTGAAATCGAGGTTTCAAGTTTCGCTGATCGGAAATAAGTATCGGCGGGACGAAGAACCAGAAATAAGAAAAAAGTATGAGAAAAGGGTGTAATTAATTCGGTAGCGAAACGTTCGTAGCTCGTCGAAAGTTCACGGATGTAAGCAAGTTCGTCTGAGATAGAGCAGCTTAGTCCGGGACATACGTTACTTAGACGGTGCTATTACGAGCGCCTGAAACTCTCCGGCTCCTTTTCCCTCCGTCCCACCGGTCTCCTCTTTCGCTCCCTCCCTCTGCTGTTTCCGCTGGCAGGTTCGCGCGTGTTACATCTTCCATTCGCATTAGGATCCAGCAAGGAGTTGTCCCGGTAACCTCAGAGCGGGGTCTGTACGCGTCACTTTAATTATTTGAGTTACATTAGCAAGTTAGCGGGATTTAACAACTGGAAAATGGGTTCCGCACATATCTACGTCGGACAGTGGTAGGCACCTCCGCGGCGCTGTCTGCTCGTAATACAGTTCGCGAAACTGCGATAAAGGCACATCCTTGTCCTCCCGGACTTTTTGATCCGGATAAGGATCCGTGCGAACGGAACGGCGAGGCTCGCCGGTGACGGAGGGGCCGCCCCGCTCTCTCTCTCTCTCTCTCTCTCTCTCTCTCTCTCTGGTAATAGTTGGCCATTAAACAAAAGTGAAACTTAACGATACTCCGGAGATGAAAATTTCTCTTCGCGTTTCACAGACTTCCACGTAGTCGGTGCGTCACCGGTGACGGCCGGTGATCAGAGTCGACACGATACTCGGAGAAGAGAGCCGCCAATTCGTACACGACTCTTCTGTCTGTAATCGCAATTCTAAATTTGCACGGAACCACGCTGTGCTTACCTGAGAAAACCTGGATACGGTTACTCGAAGGAAGCGAGCGAGTATCTTTAACGTCGATCGATGCCGCGAGGGTCGAGATGAATTTTCCCGATTAATCTTCGCCTCGGAGCCAGAGGGGTCGAAAGGGCGTGTAAGGAAAGGGCGAAGGGGCGAAGAGTAGGGAAAGGTTTCGAGGGACAAAGGATCGAAAGTCGGAGGTGGATGTGGCAATCGGGGATTCGACGCAAATGGATTCCGCAAATAGCGGCATTTCCCAAACAAATACGGCATGCCAATCAATCTGCCGCGCGCACACGCGTGTCCTGAATAAGAACGACCGATTTACGCGAATTATAGAAAGCCGCGGTTACCTCCAAATCGAATTCATCGGCCGGATTCCCGAAGGATCCTATCTGCCGAACATCTACCATCTCACCTGTTCGTTCGCTCGGTTCCCGGTCTCACCTGATCTCTCACGCTCGTCCATCGGAATCGGTACCTTTCGGATCTTTACGCGCTGGAAACGAATAATTTCCGTGTTCCGCTGACGGCTCTTAATTTCCCATACGGCGACAATATTCGGAGAGAGTAATTACCAACAAGTCTCTCGCTCTCGCTCTCGGCGGCGTACGTTTGACGGCCGATGCTTTCGGCAATAGCAGCAGCTGCGTCGATGCCGGTAAATTTTCGATCTCGGACCTTTCGATTATTCCGCGTTTTGTCACGAGGGTAGAGATGGACGATGAACGTGTACGGATGGAAGGGTCTTATGAGTTCGACCGATTTTACCGTGACAACGCGTTACCGATAAAGTTAGACCGGTGGCCATTTAACGACACGCGGATTAAAATTGCTCCCGCCGCGACGACACGCGAAGATTCTACGAAGATATTCAGTTTCGCGTGAACGTCCGATCAAGATCAAGAGCCGGCGCGAAATCCATTGTCCCGAGACGCACCTCGAAAGCGTACGCGTTACGCTGGTCACGTCGCTAGATTCTGAAAAGAGTACATTACGCGTATTTTATACGAATGAAAAGATCACATCGGAAACTCGTAAACATTTCGCAAAATAAACGTCGACGGTCCGGGTTCGGAAAACACTTTACAGCGAAAATCCCGTGCACGTATCAATTTTCAAATATATCGTAAAATAAATGGCATCGATCGGCGACGCTTGAAATTCGATAAAACGTTTCCCGTCGAAAATCCATATCAATTTTGGGAATATTCCGCGAAATAAACGTCGGGAAAATCGGCACACGGTGGAATATTTCGACGAAGCAGTTGTTGTCCATCAGGTTAGAGGCCCGGCAATAAAGCGGGTCCGGACGCAATTACAGTGGCGATTGTTCAAACTGACACGGACATCAGGCAACGGGACAGGGCATTGCGGCTCGTGTCGCTGCGACCCGGTTTTTACGCGTTATCTTTACGCGTCGGTGCCCATCGGTCCGATCGCTTCCTCTCTCTCTCTCTCTCTCTCTCTCTCTTTCTCCGGAAACTATGGATAGAAACGCGATTTCAACCCGAGAGAAATTAAAACTTTTCGTTACGCTGTCTCTCTCTCTTACGGAACAAACGGTCGCTCAAGTTATTTCCAAGAAATCGGCGTTCCATTCAGTGTCGTCGGGGATTCGAACTTTTCACACTTTCTCTCGGCAGTTGTGCACGCACGCGTTCAACGGACCGCGACGCGTTCCAGTGAACTTTCACCTTGGAATTTCCAGTCTGGCGAGGGTTAGAATGAGCGCGTAACCGTACGTTCTTTGAAACGTCAACGAAAAAAAACAGCGTCATCCTTTCAAATTCGACGCGGTCACAGCTCGCGAAGTGATCGCGATCAGGCTCGCTCGTCGGACTCGGCATCGTTCAACGACCAACAGCTTCGCGATAGATGGGGTAAAAGGTAGAAGAGACAGCGAATCATCGTATTCGTCGCGATAACTTCGCCGTTCATTTATTCTTCTTCCACGATTACAAATAATTTATTAAACGCATCGTTGGAAATATGTTTCCGCGACAAACGGAATCGATTCTTAGTAGAAGGTAGAATTCGTGACAGCGTCGCGCCTCGCCGTGTTCTCTCGTCGTACCGTCGCGCAGCGTTCGTTCGATGGTGTTCGTTCCCTCGACGGGGTCGAGGGAAAGTTCGGAAAAATGTTGACGCCCCAACGGGACTGATCAGTGAACCGTTTCAAAAACACCGTTTCGCACCGTCGATGCGTCGTTGATCACGTTACACGGTATCCACGGTAATTACGAAACTGATAACAAATTTCCAATCCTCCCGCGTTTACGAGACATTTTTATTGTTCTTCAGTCGCGAGAACAAGTTGGTAAAAATGCTCGACACTTTTTCTTTCCACCCCCGGTAGCCGAACGACGACGACGACGACGACGACGACGACGACGATTTATAAATTATAGCCTGGAAAGTGGGGTTTTCATGGAACATTTGAGCTCGGCGACGCGTTACGTAGGACGGTCGGATACACGTTTATTCGCTCGTATCCGGTCGAAACCGAGGAGCGAGTCCTTCGCGGCGTGGCGTGCCACCGTAATTTCACTTCCAGCTACATTACGTGTCGTCGCGCGAGCCACGACGAGAGAAAGTGTACGAATAGTCACGAGTCAAGTTATCCGGATAAACGGAACCGATATACGCGGACCGGCCCGAGGGTAGAGAAACGTACAGGGGGAACTTCCTTCCTTTGGGAAGCTCGTAGCTCGTCGAAGCAATTACATTTACAGGAAACGGTTCGCGAGAGATCGGGTCGAGAGCTCGCAGCGGGGTTTAAAGCGAAATTTATGTTCACGCGGAATCATTCGAATTTTCGCGTAAAGCGATTAACCCTGGCCCGGAGGATTCGTCTTTTTCCCCCGCGCTATCTAACGGGCCACAGGTTCTCTCACGGTTGATCCAGTTTACGGTAAATTTATTTGCCAGTTAAGGATCCCGCAGCACGCGCTGGGAGTGCGCGTGCTGCCGCGCGCCACAGTGAATGACGGCGTAGCCGGTGCTCGAATTTCATCGTGGATTTTGGTCGCCGGTGTTCGGTAGCGCGTAACCTCCAGAAACCAGACGGTGCGCGATGTCCAGCCGTTTCGGATCGTTAAATCGCGCGTCGAACGCGTACTCTCGCGGGGGCTCCCGTACCGAATCCGCCGCCGATTCGTATCGTTTCGATCGCGCCTATCATTTTTAGGAGCGAACCGAGTTTTCCACGCCGATTTTTCTCGAAACATCGATGAAACATCGTCGTCGTCCGTTCGGCAAACGTGTTCGCGGGTCACAGGTTCGCCGCCACCGTCGCGTTCGTTCGGACCTCCGAAAAGCTACCGCTGCCCGAATCCGGAAAAGGTTCTCCTCGAACGGCGTTCAGTGACGAGGAGACGAGAAAAAAGAAGCGAGCGTGCCGAGTTTTGAACCTCGACGAACGAACCCGTTGCACGCGCGCGTGTAATCTTTATCGATACAAGGCACGATAAAGCTCCCCCCCGCTTGAATTTCGTATCGCGCGGGACTCACGTTGATCCTTTCGCCCGGAATCGAGCTCTCGTCGCGCTTTTCTCCTCCTTCCGGTCGACCCTTCGACGAACGGTTTAATCGTATTTCACGGCAGATCACCCGCGCGGCTCTTTTTTGCCCGATTTTTCCTCGCACCGATTCGCCGGCTGTTATCGTTGCGGACAGACGCGCACGGTCGAGAGCGGACCGGAGTTCGATCGCCTGTGAAATCCGCGGCTTTATCGGAATTTCTATCTGTCCCCCTTTCTCTGCTCGCGGCTCCGCGTCTCCGTCCACGATCCCGTTGGAAAAACGAACGCGAGGTAGCGTCGTCCAAGGATAGAACGTCGCGTTGGTATCTTTCAACTTTCTAAACGATGTAAAGCGTATGTTTCATAACCTGGAAGCGGGCGCATCGCCCCTGGCCATCGGTCGAACTTATCAACGTCGAAACCTGATAGGATTATCTCCGGCCGCCCGCGCCGGGAATGTCTTACCGTTATTTTCTAATTACTTCGATACGGAACACGGTTTAATCGTTGACCCGTGAGAGTCACCTATATACGCGTAGGAATCTCGCCTCGGGACAGATCGGTACGAACAATCGTGAACATTCACGATGCGATTAACCGTAAGATTCGCCGGAAAATGACAAGGAGCGGGAACACGATTCCTCCTCCCCCTCGATTACGATCACGGGTGATTAATTGGGGGAAAATAAAAACGCATGGGATAGGAAAACGGGTCGTTTGGCGGACGGTCGCTCGTGAAAGTTAATCGAACGGCATCCGCGAATGGCGTACGCAAAAAAGATCGACGTCAGGGCACGCATCGAACAGTTAGGGGTAAGAGATGGACCGAAGAAGAAACGGTATCGGTTTTCCATCGGAACGTGGATGGACGTTGGTCCGTTTACAAACGTCCTAACGAGCCTTGCCCACCGTGGGTACGTACATCCTCGAGATCGATCAATTTCTCGTGCTCGTCGCACGGTTCGACCAGTTTTGATCGTCGCGCGACGCGAACGGTATTCACGGTGTCCCCGCGGGACTTTTTGTAACCGCGATTATTATTCGCGTTAACGAGCATAACGCGAGAACAGGGAGAAGGCGCGAGATCACGCGCGCCTCGAGTTTTCCTCGGTGGTAGCGTCGTAAACGTAGCTGCGCGAGAGGTGAGAGACGCGTACACGCGTCATCGTGTCGTACGCACACCGTCGTATTTATCGGTAGAAGTAGGGGAGGAAAGAAAAGCTGCGGTCCTGTCTCGGTTCGTTCGGTCTCCTGCTTCGGCGGCCAGTGCGTTCCGAGGTTTCGTCGCGAGAAGGTTACCTCCGCCAGCAGCCACACACAGGTTCCCATCGGAGGCTTCTCTCTCTCCTCCCGGTCCTCTCACGGTCCTCACGGTACTCACGGTTCGACGGAAGAAAAAGAAGAACCCTTGAAATTCGTCGTAAACCGGTAACAACCACCGACATGGCGTTGGCAATCAAGGTGAGTGAGCGACGAACGCGCAACAGGTAGATACACGCGCGCCCTACGTGCATACGTACGTACACGTACGCTAACGGTGAATTTAAAGTTTCGCAGTATCCGGAGGGGTTTCCCTCTCGCTTCGTCTCTCGACGCGGCGCACGGTTCTTCTCACCGAGGCGAGAGAGCGGCACGCGAACCCCGGAATTCGATACCCCCGGAAGCCTGGCCCGGCTTCCGATCGGATCGACTCGACTCCTTCCGTTCGCGAATATATTTAGAAAACGAGTTACCGCCGGCACGGGCTATCGGTGTTTTCGGAGTCACGTATTCGTACCTTTTCCCTCCCCCGAACCGAGGCTACGTAACGAGAATGCCGGATCGTTCCACGTTTAAATAGCCCCATTATCGCGGTAATCTCCCCGATCGTGATTTCAGTTTACCGGATTCGGGACGACAGCCAAAATCATTCGCGAACGTGATACGTATCTCGCGACCGTTCGAACAACGTCGATTACCACGACGTGGATCTCAGAGAATCGATGTGGGTACCCGTTGGTCGAGTCTCGAATCGATTTAATAAAACTTTGCCGCGAACCGTCGTCACGTTTCGATCGACGCAACGTCTCTTTCTCTCTCTCTCTCTCTCGCGGCTCGTACCAACGATTCTCGTTTCATCTCCGATCAACTGAACCTTCCCCGGTTGAACGAGACCCGCGAATACTGATAATAATTTGCAGGTACCGCGCGCGGCTCTGGAGTCGAGTCGTCGTATCGGAAATTGACGCGGAATCATTGTCATCGAGCTACGCGCTAAATTATTTTACGCGTAACGCTCGACTCGACGGGTGGGGATAATAAAGCTGTCATTTCTTTTCGAATCGAATCTCGCTTCTTCGCGGGAACGATCGGTTCGAGATCTGGGTGGGGATGCGAGAGGCAATCGCATCGGCTGTCACGCTTGCCTGTTTCCTGCGAACCGATCGAAAATGCCGCGTATACGCGCGTAGAACCGTGCAAGGCAGCCACGGGCAACCAATTTTCTGGAACGTAACTGCGGATCGTGTGTACCGTTCGTATTAATGTACGGCATACGATAAGCGAGAGGGAAGAAAAGGGAAGGAGACCGCGGGGGGAGAGTGGGAAGAGTCGGTGGAAATCCTCGCGATATTAGAGACCCAATAAACGTCGAGAGGCAACGAATTTCTCAGTCATTTCACGGAGCAGGGGATCTCGCTACGACGCTTTCCTTTATTCCGCTGCCTATATTTTATTTATATTAAGATTCGAAAGAATAAAAAAAAAAGGGGAAGAAAAAATACGAAGCATTGTCCGCCGCGATATTTCAAATAAGCCCCGTCCGAACTTTTGTCCCCGGAGCTATTCCCCGCAAACATTGTTCTAGGTCTCTGCGCTGGATGTCGAAGAGAAAAAAGAAGGACGGAAATTGTGACGCATTTATTTTCCACGGTGGAAAAGCGTTTTGCTGTTCGTCAGTCGCGAGAAAAAGTTATTAAATTCCGATATGTGTAGCTCGATACCAGAGAGCGAGCGTATCGAAACCCTTTTTCGACGGTGTCGCGAACAATAGCCGGCCTGTTTCGAAACGCCGAAACGCCGAAACGCGTTACGAATAACGAATGAACGCTCGTAACCGTGTCTTGGCCGTTTCGCGCGTGACGCCGATGCGCTCCCGTCGCTTTCGTTCGAGAATTCGAAAGGGAAGTCGCGCGAAAGTTTCTCGAGTCGAACTCGTTGCTCGCGTCGTCCGACGATGTACGAACACGCGCGATGATACGCGTCACCGCTCTCGACCGAATACTTTCGTCTCCCCCGTGCGCGCGAACAATAAATTACAATTTATTGTCAGCATCGCGCGCATCCCCGCGGCGCCGACCGCGCGTCGGAATATTACACCTACGGCCGGCACGCGAGTTTTCCGGGACGGGAGAAACGTTTGCCGCCGGTTTAACCGGTGAATTATCATTCATAGACTGTGACGATAATTAACGAGCCATACGTAGGACCCGCGCGTTGGAATGCGGCACGGACGAGGGAGTCGGAGCAGCGGCCGCCGCTACGTCGGACCCGTAATAACTCGCGGGACGTTTAGTCACGGCCAGCTATCGTTGCGAGGGGCCGACAGCGACGTGACGGCAATAAAATCTATATCGCGACCGGCCGTTTGCCATTCGGCCTGCCCAATAATTCTTATAATCCGCGTCGATTCGCGGAAGTAAGCGGTTCGCGTGCCTGAACCCGCATCCAATCTACAAATCAACCCTGTCCACACGCGTACACGTGCGCGTACCTGCAGGCGCCGGTGATTTACACGGGACCGAAACGATCGTTAACATTCCCACGGAAAATCGAATGTTGCTCGCAAAGACGTGGCTCGCGTCGCACGGTCGCGTCGAGGGCCAACTGTAGAACCTGCCGACATTTCATTTCGTCGCTACGGTTTATGAAAGCACGATCGTCCGCGCATCGTCCGAAGAGAGGTAGCACGGGACGAAAAGTCACGCGAATAATGATTTTTGCTCGCCGCGCTCAACGAGATCGGAAACAAATAAAAAAACAAAAGGAAAAAACAAGAGGGAATGGGGTAGCCGGGAACGGTTCGAAAAAGAAGAAACAAAATAAAAAACGAAGGACCGTGTGTTCCGGATCGCAACGATACTGCGATAGTTTAATTAACGCGATAGTTTGAACTGGAGCACAATAGTCGCGGGTCGTGCGCCGGGATCGAGAGGTGAAACGCGACGAAAATAAAATTGAACTCGGAAATATCAGTCATCGCGCGACGCGCGTCGAAAGGATGAAAAAGTGGAACGGTGTCGCGTGCACGGGAACTTTGGAACTTGGAACGAGGAGCAGTGTTCGTTCGTCGAGCGATCGCGATACAGAAT
>SHCU01000230.1:106474-124756 GCA_004307685.1 Ceratina australensis | reverse complement strand
AGAGAGTCGGAGGGGGGAAGAAAATGACGTGATCACGGGCACGATACTTTTCCCGCTGCAGACGCGTTCGCTGCGTCGCGATCGACAAACCGTACAAAAGCGACCGGAGAATGTTTTTCCAGCTTTTGTTCGTTTAATTTCGCTTTGAAAGAGGCATCGATGCAGTTTCGAGAGAGCCGGTATTACAGCCCCGATTATGTGGCTCGTTTCGACACGCGACGAGGGGACTGCTGCCGCGCCCGTCAAGGCAAATGGAACAGAGCCGGCGGAGAGACGAGAGGCCGGGGGAGTAGCCCGGCTCGAAAAGGCTTAATGAAAGTTGCCTGTTGCTCGTACAAATCGTCGTGTCAACGGAGAAAATCTCCATTCCCCCTCCTGGCCGCCCCTGTCCCCCCGGCCTGATACGCTCGACGGGCAGCCTTTCGCGTGATAGCCCGTAACGCCGGATCAATTCCGTCCCGTACTACTCGCGCCGCGCGACTCGCTTCGCTCCTAATTACCCCGGCGTATTTTCGTCGCGGTGGATTTTGAAAACCTCTCCATTAAAGCGAACCGCCGCCCCGCGGCTAATTTGACGATTACAGCCGCGAGCCCGACGCTCGTAACCGGCCTACGGGATTAATTGTTAATCAACTAAAACGAACCGTCTCGCTTTTTATGCGCTCGATCGATCGGCCGGCTCGTTTTCGTACGAATATTTTCCCGCATCGCGCGCGCCGCCGGAATAACGAGAAAAAATGAAGCGGATACGTGAAACGGCAACCGCGATATCTCGTTTTTACCCTCCACCCGGCGGCTAACCCGGAGCGGCGGGGTTAAGCGTTACTTAACGCTATTTGCGATGGGATGATCCGCGGGTACGTGCGACGAATCGCAAAAGAAAATCGAATTACACCGATTACTTTGGAAGAAATAAACGTTTGTCTTTCGACGGAAGTTAAACCTTACGGGTAGGATCACGGTACGCCGTCCTCGGGACTAGTTGATATTCTTCAACGGCGAGTTCCCGGCTTCAGGCCCGAGACTTTGTTCGCCGATAGGTAGGAATTACCGGTAACGCGGCTGCCGTATAAGCTGCTCCCCGGTGAACGCGGACCAGGCTTTGCCGCAAGTTTCCATCGGAGACAGTCGGGAGAACTTGGTCAACTCGGCGAAAATAAGACCCGGTTCTCGATAACGCGATAATTGCTCGAGCCTTTGAGGGTACCGAGGAAATCCCGTATCGTCGACTACCTGTTATCGCTTATGTGCTCGCTTAACGAGCGACTGCCCCGAGTCGTCCCTCGACGCCGGAAACTCCTTATTTCGTATTTTTTATCGAAACGTACGTTGCTCGAATATCGCCGGCGTAACGTCGAGAAGGGACAGGTAGAGCGCGCGGGAGATCTCGGGAAGTGTTTCGGCGCGCGGCACAAAGGGTCGGGTGAACGCGGCGGCTCCGAGCACAAAGGCCGTTCGGATCTCGGGAATCTCTCGGATAAAAGATAAACGGCGAACGCTTTTCGGCGTTGCTGCTCTTTGCGCGCGTATGTACACCGCAACGGCGACTGTCCGCCGGATTTAAATTTCAAAACTCGAAACGCGAGCAACTAGATTTATAAAGGAAGATGAGCGCCGCGCGGACCGCTGACACGGGAACGTTCCGCGCGGTATATTCTTCCGTAGCGACGAACAGGATTACCGCTCGGCGCGCGCTAATTAATGGGTAACGGTTCGATTCAAAATTCGTCTCTCTAACAAGTTTTCCGTTTAATTAGCGCGGGAGGGAAAGTCACGCTAATGGACTCGGTCGAAGGGGATTAAGCATGGGAAACCGAATCATCCGAGCCGGTGGTGACGTGCCCGCGAATCTTTCCGCCGATTTTCGATAACGCCGCGACGACTCTGATCGTTGATGGACTTCCGGGATCGTGTCTCCCGCGTCACTCGATAACGTCGAGCGCACAAAGACACTCTCTCTCCCCCCGTACCGTCCCGTACCGTCCCGTACCGTCCGGTTTACGCGTACATAACGCGTTCTTTGACGGTAAACGCGGTTAACGCGCGAGCCACCTCGCACCTTCGTTTCGGGGAACGGACAGCGAGAGACGCGTGCTCTCGCGCACCGTCCGATTCTCTGTGTACGCGCGTACGCGGAGAGAGGTGCCGGCTGAACGGACGGGATCGTCGAGAGGGTTCCAGAGGAGAAAGGGAGACGGCCGGAATTCGGGGCCGAAAAGTGGGAGAATCGCGAACAGAAGGAACCAGCGCGGCGGACAAGGAGGCGCGGGGTGCCGGCGAGAGGGAGAGAGATGGGGAGGGATGAACGGGCGAACGAAGAAAAAGGGAGAACGGATAGAGACAGAGAGAACGGTACATGTATACGGCGGATACATAGCACGGCTTGCGGAGGGCACAAGTTAGCGTCTATATACGCGAGAGATCGATAGAGGACAGAATCCCGGGACATCCCCAGCGATCCTGTTCTCTTATTCTTGCAAGAAGCATACTCGGGTAGCCTACGTCGTCGCCGCGTCTTTCCGGGTGCATGTCCTCGCTTCGCATTAATGCGAGGGCCACGGCGAGGCGCGGGGGACGTTCCGGCCAAGAACCGGCGAGAAGAAGGGCAAACGAGCGGCGAAGGAACGGGCATTATCCGGGACCAGCATACATTACGCGTTCGTCGAACGTACGTCGAACTTTATTCTTTCCCCCGATCCGGCCCGTCGGACTCGAAATTACCGGCGGGATCGTCGGTGGAATCGCGGAAATAAGAATTTCTTTCGGACGACCACGGTCGAACGTCGATTCACGTTTCACAGAGAGAGAGAGAGAGATCTTATCGTTTCCCAAATTATTTCCCGGGCTTCGTTTGTCCTCGGCACGCGGAAAGAGCATCGACCTAATCGAGAACCTGTTGTTGATCACAATTTTTCCCGTGCATCCTCTTATCGCGGCGGTGTACCTTCCGCGTCTCTCCTCAACGGGATAACGCGGAGACGGGGGGACCCTGTTTCCCGGACGAGCGTATCTTTTAATTTGGCGGAGGTAGCTCGGTGAGCGCGCGCGTGTGTGTTCGCGTGGCTGAAGGGAAATTTCGATCC
This sequence comes from Ceratina australensis, assembly GCA_004307685.1. Taxonomy (NCBI): domain Eukaryota; kingdom Metazoa; phylum Arthropoda; class Insecta; order Hymenoptera; family Apidae; genus Ceratina; species Ceratina australensis. The sequence goes on along the minus strand of SHCU01000230.1, from coordinate 121,673 downwards.
GGCAACGAGTCGCCATTATCGTCGTCGCCCGTAGTCTTCCCCGAGGCAAGATTTCCGCGCGAGATGCGCGCCGTCCTGATTACATTATACCTGTATTAGATTATGCCATACGGCAGTCTTCGAAATGTCAAAATGTAATTAGAGAGGAGCCGGCGTAGATAACACCGTCGTCTCGCGCCCCTCCCGACGTCGAATCCACCTGAGGACGGGTTAGCGACGCGGAAACGCGCGCCCGCATCGTTCCGAGCGGATCGGTATCCGCTGTTAAAACTGTCCCTGCGTTTCCGACGAACGCGTCGTCGTACGTGTAATTATCGAGGAGAACGCTTCGCGTGGCGGCGGCGTCGTCGTTACATATCAATCGCGACGCATCGCGCTCGTCTTCCGGGAGTTCGGGTATAACGAGGTTACCGCGAGGCTCGAGAGAGGCGGTCGAGAAACAGCGCGAGGTTCCTCGGTCGCTCCCGTCGAAAGGATCATATTACATAGCCGGCGCGACGCGAGGTCGGGCGCGGGTGCCGGGATCCTCCCGCTGTACAATTTCCTCGTCCTCGGTATTCACGGCTAATAATCGTCGTGGCAATCCTATTGTTAGATATTCGCGCGCAGATACACGGAGCGCGGAGAGTGATCCCTGGCATCGACGTCGAATTCCCAAACCGCCCACACCGTCTCTGTTCCGTGTTAGCTCGGGAAATAGCTGCGCTACCTCGAAAGCATTCCTCCGCGCGACGTACACGCGCGATCGCGTCAACTGCTACCCGCGCCCGGATAGTCCCCGGTCCGCCCGGCTGTATCCCGAGGACGAACGCGAAGAAATCCGTGAGAATCACCGTGCCCGTGGTGCTCGTCGTCGTAAATCGAAGGGGAATCGGCGAGCTCGAGGACGCGTTACCGGAAAAATACGAACGGTCACGAACCATTTTCACCGTTCCTCCGGTATAAGGGCCAGGTTTTTTGCGCGGCTCTCCGGTCGAAACGTTACGAACGAGATTTTACGGTCTCGCTGTTCGCCATACGGCGGCGTTTCCTTCGCCATCCCGAGCCACGGCTCCCGGTGTGTTGACACGGCTATTCCCGGGCCGTGCGCATCGATTCCGCGAGCGTAGTTTAAAAAATCTGCCCGTTACCGGGTGCCGTAACCCGAGGTCGCGGAATCCGGGTTACGAGGAACTCTCGACCGTTATTCCCCGGAGTACGTATAAGAACGCGAGAATCGTCGAGCTTCGAAGGAGTCGCGCGGCGTTCCATATGTACGAAAACGATTGACTCCGGGAATGTTCCCCGAGTTCGATCGGATATATCCTCGCGAAGGGACCATTCCGTCCGTTTGCCCCGAAATAACCGGCCGCTCGCAGTTGCTCGGAGACGATCGTACGCGATCGCTGTTAACGTTCCCCGGATCGGAATCCCCTGTAACGTCGTCGCCGGGACTCGTAGGAATTCCACGGCGCGACTTCATGCATTTTTATGCGCTCCAATCGGTGTAATTGTCCCCCACCGGGTCGGTCGTCGCGGCGCGGGTATCGTTCGTAACGACTAAGCGAGCGGACAGAATGGAAATTCACGGGTTTTCGAATGGTCGCGCTCCTCGCGTCGTCGTCGTCGGAACGTCTCGCCGGTTTGACGTTACCCAGTATTCATAGAAACGCGCGGTTCTAATTAAAACTTTCTCCCCGGGGGCCACGGAGGTTTAAAAAACGATTTTCCCTGATTGATTAAACTTTGCGAGGAGATCCGACGAATCGATATTTATACCGTGTACACGCGCGCACCTTTCTACCGAGAGCAGCGATCGTACGAAAGCGCGCGTACGAGTAACCAGGGATAGTAACCAGGGATGGGAAGGCGGCCGAGTAGTTTGACCAATTTCGTAAATGGCTCGGCGATTCATGCGCCCGAGTCTTAAGTGGGGATCCTTTCTTTGATTCTTTCTCGCTGGTCTCCTACCAATGGCGCGATGCTTTCTTCGGGCGGGCATTCAACGGCATTTAAAGCAGCGATAGCTCGCTCGTGACCGGTCGTAACCCTCGTCGGCGAATATCGTTAAATACGTATGGACTTTTAGCTCGCTAAAACTTCAACTTAAACGCCGAAAGCGTCGAGCGGGTGAATTCAACGTCCGTTCGCTTACTTATTTTCTTTTTTCCAGCGGAATCGGTCGAAAAGGACTTTCATTTTCCGCGCGATGCCCGTTCGCCCGTCAATTTGTTGATCGGCGACCGAAATAGTTTTTGCGTTGCCGGTCCGACGAGCGGGATATTCCATCGGATCGGCCGCGAGGTCCGATTTTCCATTCTCCACGGTTCACGCCCGTATCCTCGGCGATGGCACTTGGAATATCCTCGTACATTCTCTCCGGTCCGTTGCCGCGACATTCCGAAGTTATACTCGCAAAGTCATTGTACGGCGCGACGCGGTGGCATCGTCGTTCCGTCGTCGTGTACGTCGTTGTCGCCGGGCGTCGCCGTTACCGTCGACGTAGTAGTCGTTTCCGCTGTTCTTGGCTGCGAAGGCGATGTTAATCTAGGGGTTGCCTGCCACGCCGCGCCCAATGCTTTCCCGTGCAACCGAATTTCATAGATCGCACACCGTGCCGGGGAACGATTGCCACGCCGCCGCGTCGGTACGCGCGCGATAAAGTTATCCGTCGCGATTACAACCGGGAACTTGACCGAGAAACCGAAGCTGCTTATTGGAAGACTAATAGTTTCCATTCACGGCCGGTCGTTAAGTCGCGCTAATCACGTTATTACCGTGGAACGTGAAAGCCGAACGTACCACCGGCATCGAGTTCGCGAGAAAGTCGTCGACGATCCGTCCGTTAATATACGTGATTGAGATTTTTAATTAACAAACGAAACGTGGAAACGCGTCTCGGCGGTGAAACTCGCAGCAGCGATGCGTCGGAAAATCAGTCGATGGAAGTCGCCGGGAGGATCGCGCGGAGCGGAAACACTCGCGGGTCCCGCCGGACCGCGGTTGCTTTAAAGGCGAAAGAAATTTTCGTGTACCAATAACCTTGATAGGTATCGGAGAAAAAACGAGTGGTTGAAGCCTGCCGGCAGACGCGACCACGGTTGGCAACGGCGGCGGTTCGAGGCCGGCTCTTGGCTGGGGCGCTAAGAGAGCGCGAACGGCACGGGAAACAGACCGGTGTTACGGGTCTTCGAATATTAATCCGGTACCCGTTCGAACGCATTATTCTCTTTTTATCCCCGGATGTGCGCGCGCGGCCGCGTTATTTTTATTTTTAATAAACATGACCGCTAGAGATTTGCTCGCGAGCCATGATGCGGAGAGACATTTTCTTGATTAAAACCATCGATCTCGCCGGGACTACGGACACGTACTTCCGGAAATGAACGGCTCCCGCGACCGACAGACCCGGCCCGTTTGAACGCGATCGCTTCTCACCGTCGACGCGCGTATTTACATCGATTAACCGTGGTACGCGTATCGATTCCGTCCCTGGATAAGTTCCGCGTAGCGGCACGCAGCTATCGCACGCAGCTTCTTCGAGCGCTTCGTTCCCGACCGGGGTACGCTTCTCGGAGTACCGTTGTCGCGGCTCGGTTCAGAACCGGTAGGGAGATCGCGACTCGTTCCTTCGCCCGGTCTAACCGTTACGAGGCTAACGGGAAAACGTTCAATTTATCCGTTTTTCCCGGCGACCCCAGCTTGATATTAATGCCGGCGAGATTGAAACGGTAATTAGACGGTCGGTCTCTCTTTTCCGTGGTCGAGAGCGCCGCCGGTTGCCTGAAACGAGACAGGATGCCCGTCGAACGGTAACCGGGAGCGGCGAGGACAAGTTCGGTACCTGTCGCATCCGAGGAAACTCGACGCTCGCGGGAAATTACTCGTAAAATGGCTGGCAGGGAAACGCGAAAGCGTATACATTTTACGACGCCCGAGGATTCATCGACCGGTCGTCCGTAAACACGTTCGATCGCCTTTCTATTGGGCTTAGTCCCGCATTTAATCCGAGCTGGACGTACGATGCGTATCGACACCGAATCGGAACTCGCGCGAGGCCTGTTCCGTTTACGCTCGCGCGTACCCACGTACCTACACCCTGCCCCGCCTGTTCTCGGCGTCGTCGTCGACCTCGCGTGGAACAAATACACGTGCACGGGTCCCACGGTTCGAGAGCCAGCTAAATTGTCTCGTGGTCGTTTGTCCGAACGCGTTGCCTCTCGTCGACGCATCGAACGGTCTCGCGATTCGTCGCGGAAACTTTCCCCGATCCTTATTTCGTCGGCGGTCGTCGGACATCGAATCGTCTGAAACTTCCACGGGATCGGTGCCCGTACCGGTGACTCGAGGCACGGCTCGTGGAAAAAGCTGATCCCGGTGGGTAGGGGCGGTCGATCCGACGGACATCCGGTGGATCTCGCGCGTATACTTGGACGCGCGAGCCTGCTCGCCGGTAGACGACGTAACGCGCGCGCGTTGCCAGACGCAGATAAGCCGCCGAAAATACGCGGAGTCACGTATTTCGTGGAATATACATAAACGTTTGTCTCCGGCGTGTCGCCGCGAGCGGTCGAGCGGCCGGAAACTTTCGGCATTAGCGCGTCGCGGCTAAACGAATTTTCCGTCGGACCGCGGTGGACATCGATCGTTCCGACGATCGGACGTCGGGTCGAACTCTCTCGACGAGGGTATCTTCGTTTTAAAACTCGGCTGACTCCCGAGAGATCCGACGACGGGGAGCACGGTCGACGTATTTCGCGGCGAATTTTGATTTTGTTTTTCGAACGCGTTTACGCTTCCGGCGTTACACACTTCCATGCATCACGGTAGATTATACCGGGGACGCTTTTTGGACAGTAATTGTATTAACTGCTGGGTTTCACGCTCACGCGACGATGCATCGAGCGGCGGTTCCCTATTTTTTTTTTTTTCCCCGACCCCCCTACCCCCCTCGTTCCTTTTTACACCGGAGCTTCGCGCGCGGCACAATGCAACGGAACGTCCCGCGTTATTAACTCTCTCTCCCACTCCGTGCCCGTAGTCCCCTCTTTCTGGCAAACTGGCGGGCGTTAACAACGAAGTGCCGTTAAAGTTTGCGGATAGCTTTCGCTATTCGCAACGTAAAACGATATCTATTACACACCGCAAACAGTTTCTGCGACTAAGTTTTAACTAGCTCTATACTTTCCAGTATATACTATTACTTTATCACCGTTCGAACAATTTCTATCGACCATTATTTCCGAAGTTTCTGCCCGGAGGCTGGCTCCGCTTAGCCAGCTACTCCGATATAATTCCGGGACCATGGGATATAACGCGGCCCCCGATGTATTATCGACGATTACGGCATTAAGCTCGGCGCCGCTTTTGGATCCGCCGCGCCGGGCGAACTCGGCCTCGGTTTTCCGAATCATTTCTCGAGCATTCGGAACGAAAGAAGGAAACCGGGAAGTCGGGAGTCGAAAAAGGGTAACGACGATTCGAGCCGGGGATCGATTCCTCGACCGTCTCTATTGTCGACGAGCATCGGATATAAGAGGCTTCTCGAATGCTCTTTGTAAGAGCGCGATGACTACTTGGTTTACTGCGACGATCGGATGAAACGAGGTTAACAACGAACATGGTCCTTTGCTCTTCCGGATTTAATTTCGCAAATTCAGTGGCACGCGATCGCGATCGACGATCGATCGGTCGACCTCCCCCCCGTCCGTTGTCTCTCGCTGCGCGCGATGCATGGGACGGCCCGATAACGGCACTGAACGACGAGCAACCGACTCGTACCCGTTTCATTCGTCCGGTTAATTTTTTTCTCCGCGTACATTTATCGCGATGCGACCGTGAGCCGGGAGTCAACGCGTTGGACACCGAGATGTAAATTCTTGCCTGATGCATCGGCGCGATGCATAATTCGATTTAGGTGAAATCCGAAACGACCGGGGAATCCGGGCGACCCGCCGATGGAACGCGTGTCATTTCGCTAATTGTACCTAGTGACCACGGTAAATTATTTAATTGGCTAAATCCCATTTTACCGCGTCGAGCCGAGCGCGCTTCGATCCTGTTGATTCCCATCCCCGTTTTTTTCCACGGCTAACAACCTGCCCGCATGAACGAACCGTCGTAACGAACGGTTAGCAACTTCGCGGAAACGCGGCAACCCTGATGGAATCGAACCCGGGGAATGAGCTTATTATTACCGGTTCGGCGTGTTCGAAGTTCTAAAGCTAAAAAGTGGCAGCCTAATTTCAAACCGAACGATTCAGATTTTCGATGATACCGCGCGTAAAATTTTTCCACGTGCAGGAGGTATATACAGGGCGTAAACCTACAAGTGGACAATATTTGAGGATCGTATTCTATGGGCCAAAATAAAACGAAAACGAAGTTGAGTGACAAATCTGCGCTTGGGCCTTAATTAATTAGTTATTCGCGATTAAAAATTTGCGACTGGGAAATAACCGGGTATTTTAAAAAAATCGTGAAAATTTACAGGGATCCCTTCAAAATTTAGAAAAAATTTAAAACTCGACCGAACGGGTTGAAAATATGCTGATATGTTCTACTCGTATAGGAATGCAAAAATGGCCAATTTTTATTTCCTAATAACTAATTAACGATGGCCTGAACGCAATTATGTCACTCTTCGTTTTCGTCTTATTTTAACTGGTAGATAGAATATGCTCGTAAAATATTGGCCATCTGTAGGTTTACACCCTGTATTTACTCGAGCGTTCTATCGCTTCGATCGCCAAGGGGGCCGGCCGACTCTTGCCGTCGTCATCCCTGACGAAATCGGCACGTTGTCGACTCAGCTTCTCCGGCGTAAAGGCAACGTAGTAGTTTTACGCCGGAGCCATACGTACAATCTGTTATCTCGCTTACAAAGTCTACGCTACAATGTACTATTTCATTCGCAAGATCTACGTTTACGCGGACACGCGTATCCCATCGTTTACCGGGTATGTGCCCCGGATGTACGACGCGTACAATGCGCGTCGGTTTAAACCCTCCGAGCGAGAATTTCGGCGAGCACAACGAATCTTACGTTCGCGTCGTGTTCGCAGGAACTGATCCCCCAAATCATACGGTTTAAGTGTATCCCCTTATCGACGATTATCCCGGGAAATAATGGAACGTTGAATCGAGACGCGCCTTGTGCGCGCCCGGAACTTGGCCGCGATCAAATCTCCCAGGCTATAGTTTGAAATGCAATATGTTTTCTCGATAATCGCCGGAAGTTAACGTAACGCGGCCGCATCGCATCGCATCGGTGAAAAAGTTCCCCGTAACCCTCTCTCTCCCCCCGGCCGCGTATCGGCTATTCGCGTGTTTCCCTCGGCAAATCGAATCAACCCGGTTACACCGAGCCGCTGCCCCGGGCAGCGCGCGTGCTATTCTACGTGTCTGTCCTATACATACGCGCGTCGCGTCGAACTCCTCTCGAGAGCCTCTGGCAGGAGAGCGCGAACAAAAAATTTTACAGCTGAGGGAAAAAGGAATCGGCGAAGAGCGTGCCGTGACTCGGATACTCCGAACGAGCAGCCGACGCGTGGACTCGCGGCTCGCGGCGTAACCCCGAGGCGTCTAGTAATCCGCGAGAAGGTGTCCCGCCGTAGCCTTGACACGGATAGAAATTTTTCTCGGATATGCCGACGCCGCGCGACGAGCTTTATTTTTTTTCCGTTCCTTTACTTTTTTTTTTTTCTTTCTTTCTCGCTTGGCCCGCGCCGCGCCTCCGCTCTAAACCTTTTTCATTTATCTTCGCCTAGCGCGGCTTAAGCAGCAATTTCGCAGGCGCCGCTTTGCGTGCGCCGCTTGTGTTTCACCCGGCTCCGAGCAATCCCCTTAATGTACACTTTTTCTCACTGTCATAATTGAAGAGCCTCGGCACCGGCTCACAGGTAAGAACGCTCCGAACCTCTCTCCCGGCCGACGCTCGATGTTCTTTGCTCGTAAATTCTCGACTTAGGTTTTAGCCGCGTGAAGCGCTCGACAAAGTGGCCGCCGCCCGGCATAACTAACGAAACGCCGCGGGATCGACGCGGGGAAATTTCCTTCGGCAATTAACTTGTACGTGGCGGGGAGCAGGGGCCGGTTCATTCTTCGAACACGTTTTCGCGCGGTTTCATTTACGCTCGATCGGCACCCACCCGGATCAAGCCTCTACCCGAAATCGTGAAATCGTGAAATCGTGAATCGTGATCTCCTGCCTCGAGACGCTCGAACGATTACACTCGAGTAAATGAACAAAATATTTTTGTATCGCGTAACACGTTTGACCGTCGTGTCCGCAACGATCTCGGAGATCGCATCGATTCGAACGCGAAGTGGAATCGAAGCGAAACCGATAAAATTCCCGATCCGGGAAAAGTCTATTTTTCTACTAATATTTGCTCGCTCTTAGAGGCCCCGTTCCCGTATACAGAAAATAAATGTTATTCCATGTCATCGGCGGGCGCGTAGAGTCAACTTTGCCCAGGCCACCGGACAACCTCTCCGTCGTTGGCTGTTCGATCCGGTCGCACGGTGCCGACTGGGTGATCCCGGGATCCTTTTTCGAGGAAACATTTTCGAACGAAGGGGACATCGTCGAGCGCAGGCGCGAGCTACATCGTTCGTACCCGTGAGTTCTCTTCCGACTCGTTTCTCATTTTCCCCGTTTCGCTGATTTTCTCGAAGGTTCCTTTCTTCGGAAAAAAAAAGAAAAAAAAATGAAACCGTTCCTCCCTCGCGGATTCCGTTGAACGAGCGCGTACCCGGCGATCGACGATCGACGATCGCGCCTCGGCGTCGAGTCGAAGCCCGCGGGCGTCTTCGGCCCGTAACAAATTGAATATCGCGTCGCGAAGGACGCGTCGCCGGATGAAGCCGGGACGAAACGAGATGCACGGGAGATCCGAAGAAAGAACGGAAGGTAAAATTGTCAGATGCGAGTAGTAAGAGGAAATACGTAGAAGGGACGACAGGAGGGCCTGGACCTGCGCCATGCAGGCGAGCGTCCCGTCACGGGAGCGAGAGTTCCGACGGTCGACGGACGCCGCGGCGTCAGTACACGCGTCTCGACGCCCGGGGATGCGTCTGCCGACGGAGGTATAAACGGTTGATCGCGGTGCATACGGCTCTCGGAGGTGCGTCGGTAGACCGGAAGCCCACGCGTGCACAAGACGCATACGCGTATGACGCGACGCGTGCGACTATAATGCTACACTTTTCTCACGAGGTAATCGTCGAACGGACAGAGCCGGGAGATCGGCCGTTAGATCGAATCGCTCGATAGATCGATCCGCGAACTGGTTTTTTCGAAGGAACGCCGAGCTCGTGCCATTTACCAGTGGTTTTATCCAGTGGCACGGGATGCACGAGTCAACCGTCGTGTTTTCCACGTCGCGATTCCTCCCGGTTCCGAGTGAATTATAAGAATCGTCGGGAGGATCCGCGCGGAGTCCGATACCGATTGACGGCCGATAATCCTCGCCGGTAAATTCGATCCGCGGTATTTACGACGAAAATACTGGCCGGTCCGCGCGTTGCGACGTATACAAACGCGCGGCCCGTTCCGATGGACGCGCGCTCCAAAAGTGATTTCGCGAATCGAATTTTGGTGCGGTGCGGTGCGGTACGGTGCGTTTTACGACGGGATCGAAAATCGACGAGATTCGCGGTCTCGGTTTCGCGGCACACACGGGGAACAGGGGAAGGTGTACACCTCGTGCTCGACGCGAATACTACGCGAACCCGTGGTCGTCGGGGAAAAATAGAGTCGGCGATCGGAACGCGAGGGGTACGGGGTGCATGTTTTTTCCCGAGCCGGTCCACCGGCGCTAATGGCGTTGCCGTTGACTTTGATAAATCCGTCGTCCCTCGAAGGAGATTCATTACACGGTAATGTCGGCCCGCGTATGAATTTTAATATCCTCCGTCCTAACGGCCGGTCGCCTCAAGTTTTCCCCCGTTCATCCGGCGAGTATTCGCGAAATTTATGCCGCGAGGAATCTCGTTTCAATATTTACTTGAAACGCGTTTCACGGTTCCCGGCGAACGAGATCGAATAATCGCGTCGGCACGAACCGATTCGAACACCGCGCGTCTCGATCGGATGGAACGAGAACACGATTTCGTCCGCCGATCGGTCGCTCGGCTCGGTACCGCCTCGCCGTCCGTCCGGGAAACGACGCGGCGAGACGAGACAGCGGGCAGCCGAGATCTCCGGATAACAAAAAGAGATACCGGTCGCTCTCAGGAGCACTGTGGATAGTAATTAATCTGTTTCTACGGAGAATAGTCGGTCTTATTTGCATAGCTACGCGTATGCAAATGATATACGCGCGCCGTAGCGGCAACGTGTTCCTAAATTATTCTTTGGATTATGAACGGGCTAAACGATCGAGCCGGCGGGACGATTATACGAATAAATTTTCCCGGAAGCGCATAATCGGGTACACGAGCTACGTACAATACGCGAGCCTGACGCCCGGCTGAATCTCTTGCCCCGAAAAACCCCAGGGAACGTTTGATCAATCGGCGGGGGCGAGGATTAAAATTGTTTGATGCCCGGCGCTCTCCTATATTTACCGATTCGTCGTGCCGGTAAATAGGAAGGATCCGTTAAGAAACGACGGCCCGTAGATCGATACGGATTAGAATACCTACGGTCCCCGGCTTTGACGCGCGCAATTAATGGCCGCGGTTTCCGATTCCGGCGACGCTCGGGAAAAATTACGAGTTTGCATTTTCCTTGATTATCCTCTGGCCTCCTCTGGCCTCCTCTCTCCGTGGCTCGGGCCGCCGTGTCACCCGTTCGAATTCCTTGAGCGCTCCGGTGCCGCGAAAGCCGCGCGGCTCAATGCCCTTTCGCCGTAACGAGGACAAAACGAGGAATTTTTCGGGATTACGAAATTATTAAGGAAGGACATTTCCCGGGGAGTCGCCGGTCGAACCGGGATCAACTTATTTCTAGCGGGTACAATGCGAGGGCCGAGCCATTAGACCTTCCTCCCGTTTGTTCGTATTCCACGGTGGAAGCGGAGGCGTCTGAAAGGGCACTTCCGACCACTTCGTCGACGAGGCTTTTAAATTGGTCATAACGTTTGCGCGATTCTTTTCTGAACGGATAATGTTTGCCGACAAACAGCTCATCACGAGTAAACACGCGGAAGAGCGCCGGAAATGGAATTTCGCTTCGAAACGTGAAATCTCTCTTTCGTTTCCCCTCCCGCTCGGAATCCTTATTGTCAATCTGCTCGAAGGAGATCTTCGATGAAGACGAGAATCCGATTTCTCCCGTCGCTTTTATACGTCGCGAGCGAGCGAGCGAGCGAGTAACCGGTTCGAAATTAAAACCTCGCGCGCAACGAATTTCCATCGGGGCTTCGTTCCTCTCTGTGTTCCAACGAAAACAACCTCTGTCTCGTCGTCGAAATCCATCGTTTCCTATCCTTTCTCGTAGGTCGATCGCGACCGACCGGTTCGAAATTAAAACCTCGGATTCTCGTTGTGATCTCGAGATTCTGACTGTTCCGACGAAAACGTGTACCGCGCGCGTCTGGTTGTCAGCGATCGAAAACAACTTGGCGTTTAAACGGTTACGTGCCTTCTCCGAGATCTACCGGCGGCCTCCCAGGATTCGTCGTTCCGATCGGGTGTCAGAAGAGATTTTTAACGTTCTCGTACGAATGGACACGGAATTCGGGCGATCTTCGTCGTTCCGCGGAGGAGCCATCGATCACGCGTCGCCGAGATAGAAACGAACAGTTTATAATCTGACATTTGAAGGGAGAAGCATACGCGTTGACGCGTGTACACGCGCGTAGAAGGTATCTGGCCTCGCGAGAAAACGACGAGCCGTGTGGGAAGCCGAGGGATCTGGGGGAACGCGCGGGGAGGGAGGTAGACTTTTCATTTAGTCCTGTCGTAAATAAGAAGGAGCAGTTGCGCGCGTTTTATATAGGTAGGTATGTACGTTCGCCGGCGCTAAATTCAGCCCGCGCGGCGACTGAAAAATCTGTGCTACCTAAATGGTCGGGATAGTTATTTACGAGATGGCATAGAGGATAATTGTCCCGGCGTTCCCCTGGCCGTGGCCGCGAGAGGAGCCCTCGCGTCGCGTCGCGTCGCGACGGGGATCTACGAGGAAAGTCGCGATCAGTTTCTCCGGGCCCGCGTACATCACGTGAAATTGCGCGAACTTGGAAGCCGCTTATACGACGGTTGACAAATGTATCGATTGAGAAAAGGAGCGGACGAGCGGAAATAAAGGAAAGAAAGCGCGGAAAAACCGCGGAGCCGGCCGGTAGAAAGGAGGTTCTTCGATGGCAGGGGTTGCGGCCAGACGAAATCGTCGAGCAGGACGAGGCGCGGGGGATCGTAGAGGGAACGAGAGGGAATCATTATTATCGTTCAAGTCTGTTTCTTTTTCACTTGCAGAATGAGGGTGGCACGGCTATTACTGTGCTACGTACTTCTCGAAGACTACAGTACCAATCTCGGCGGGGCTGCGATTGCCAGCGACACCGCGCGCCAGGACGCTTCCGCGACGAATCCCACGCCACCAGGTATAGCCACATATTTTTTTAACCTAACCGAATCGTCGTCTGTCTTCCGAGACGCGCGCGGCCCCGATCGGAATTCGAAATATCAATCCTACTTTAACGACGCCACGTACGGTTCGCCCATTCGCTCGTCGAGTCTAATCGTCTTATGGAAAATCCCTGATAGAACTCTTCGTTGCGTCGCGCGCGATCAAAGGTAACAACGTGTTTTACAGCGTGTTTCAGCGATCGTTGATTCCACGCTGTTTCGAGTTCGATAGCGGAAATGAACGTCAAAGTATTCGCGAAATTTCCGAACATTTTTTAAACTTGTTCCCGCTGAATCGCGCTAAATTCTAATCGGTTTACGGAGAAGATACTAATTGGACTGTTCGTTACGTCGCGGGCGATCGTTCGACGAGCCTCGAGTTTCATCGTACAAATAATCGTGGTAATTCGCGAAATTTCCGAGCGTTCTTTTCACCGAGTACCCTGATCCACTCGCGTTCGAAGCGTTAGCACGAGCCGGTCGTAAAATTAATTTCACACCTCTAACGGATCGAAGCGAATTACAAGCGTGTACTATTGCCGGGCCAGGAAGGATAGGCGAAACGGTATAAACGATTTTCGCGGGGCCGTTTCGCGTGTGCATCGGTGATAACTAACTCGGACCAAATTCCCAAAGCCGATGACTCTGTTGCCCGACCGCGTATTATTCCCGAGAGGCTCGTCAATTCCGCGACGCCTCTCTGATCCGGTCCAATATTTTTTTTTTTTTTCCACCCCTTTCTTTCCGTTCCCTTTTTTGTCCCTGTTTCCTTTGTCTCCTCTTTTCATTCCGTCTTTTTTTTCCCCCTCCCCTCTGAATCGAGGACACGGCCACTCGAACTCGTCGAAGTACGCACCGTCAAAGAGTTTAATTACCGGCGGGGGTGGCTCCGCGTGGACAGTGCTCGCCCGGCATCACCTAATCGCGGTTTTCATCGGTAGCTTCAGTTTCATCCCGTCGCGTTTGTCCTGTTGCCCGGCCCTCGGCTCCGCTTCTATTTTCGCCGCGCGACGGATCGCAGCGATGGATCACAGTTTTTCCCGTGAAATCCCGCGGGATACGCGTTATCGGCCGCGCTCGCTCTCGACTCCTGCGCGCGTACGAGCAGATTTTTCCTCGAGCGAGGCGAGCGACGCGCGGATCCCGTGCGAGAGCAGTTGGCCGAGTCGTTACCGTTAAACAGCGAGGGATAACCAGAGTTGTTCCGATCCGGATGACAGGAGTTTTATACCGCGTAAAAATCCACGGGCTGCTCGCAAAAAGCAGGTGGAACCGCGCGGACGTTCGCGAGGCGAATGAATTCGTGGGAGAGGCACGCGCGTAACAGAAAATCGGTTAATTCGCGAGCCCGGGAGAGATTCGTTTGTTGGCTCGCAGGATCTCCTGGCCGGTGGTTTATCAACGACTCGTTACCGTAACCGTCTCTCGTAATCGGTTTCCACACGCGGTAACGCCGTTTTTTAATCTCGGCGAATTTTTGTTCGTCGATCCCTTGACTTTTAATTACGTCCAGGTCTCTCCTCTCGGTTCTCTCGGACGTCCAAGTGTCGCGAGGGATATCTTTGGTTTAATTTAAACTTTGTCCTGGGTTTAACAACGTCGCCTCGTCGTCGTCGTCGTCGTCGTCGTCGCCGTTGCGTTCAGGGATTCTCGAAGGGAAAAGATAATTGCGAATTACTTTGTTTTCTCCGCGTGGGACGTCCATCGATCATCCGGAATCTATTTGCGACGTTTCGTTGATTACTCATCGGGCAGGCCGAGAGGAGGTGGAACAACAGCAGCAGCAGCAGCAGCAGCAGCAGGACGCTGTACGAGATCAGATAACGAGGCGGCGGTGACGGCGGTCGGCGATTACACGTAGTCATAATGGAACTAGGCGGCATCTTACTCGGGCTTTTGCGCGCTGTTACGTGGACATAATGTCCTTCGAGAGGCGTCGAGTTGGCCGCGGCACGGGCAGATAACCGTGGAACCGGGAGAGATGACTGATAACGCCGGTTCACGGGGCGGAAATAAAATTAGAAAAAGAGAAGGAGGAAAAAGTGAATCGCGCGGAACGAAAGAAGAAAAACCAGAGGAGCGGCTCGCGGCGGGGGAGGGGGATGGTAGGGCCGTTTAATAAAGCAGCGGGACGGTAATTGAAGTCACCAGTCCGCAATTAACCGTTGAACTACGTAATTGAAATTGATAACGCGACGCAGCGAGCACTTTGAGAGAATGCCGCGACGAGAAAAGTAAATCGATCGGCAAACACAAAGGGGCTCGTTGAACCGGAGGATAGGATCTCTCCGCAAAGAACGGTTTTTAAAGCGGGGACGCCGGTACCGGACCGATCCGCAACGGCGGCGGAGGCGACGGCGTTGGTTTTGCGGTGACTACCGAGTTTGCTTTCGTTCGGCCGATATTGTCCGAGTTCGGTGCCCACTCGAGCTCGTTTCGTCATTGACACGCGAAGCCATCGAAAATAGCTGAAAACGGGCAAGTTTATTCCGGCGAGGGATCTCGCTCGAACGACCGGGGTGTAGCGGTGAATATATACTTGAGCGAAAGAAAGAAGGGGGCGGTGAATGTCCCTGAAGTTGAAGTACCTCTACTCGGCTCGACTACTACCCACGGCGGCGGCGGCGGCGGCGGCGACTGGTGG
>SHCU01000230.1:79753-93286 GCA_004307685.1 Ceratina australensis | reverse complement strand
ATGGCAGCGATCGTCGATACGGAATTTGTCTGATTTTTTCCGCTAAATAATAAACGTTTCACCGGAAAGTATTCCGCGTGCGCGCATACCGCGCGAAAAATAGAATCATCGATATCGCGTGTTCGCGTAGTTTTTCAACGAAAATTTTGATGAACTTCGCTCGAGAGCCAAGGAATGCCGATTCGTTCGGCAGAAATGAATGAGAGAGGAACGTCTAATTACAAGGGGAACATTCGGTTACGCGCGGTAATGGCACGCGTTAACTCGAACTTTTTCGCGACGCTCCCTTTACCCGACGTACCGGAAGAATCGATTAATTACACGCTACAACCTGGGGGCGATATCGTTTTTGTCTTTGCGCTCCGATCTTCTCGCCGCTTTTCGTTCGATAAACTCTCAAACACGTTTATGACCGTGTACGTCGGCCGGTATTATTTCTGATTATCGTCGCGATGCGCTTTTAACTCGTTCGAGCTATCGGATACGCGATGCTCCCCGAACGAGATTTCTTCCGCCGTGAATCTATTCCGCGAAACTACTTTTCCCCGACGAAACGCGACCCTTAAAACGAGATAATATCGATTCCACCGCGTAACCTCCCTTATTTCCATTTGTAACGTCGCGTCGAGGATACTTTTATTAAATCAGGGACAAACGGGAATAAGTTCGAACCAACGATACTCGGGGCGCTCACACCGTATCGATTTCAACGAGAAATACTCTCGCGATCAGTAGTGGGCGATCCGAAATAGAGATTTTTTTCATTTAAATATCATTTAGGATTCGTCTCGTTCGCGAGCGTATTCGCGAGTACGGGTCGAAAGTACCGGTAAGGTAAAAGGTAAACGGCACTCGTTAGCACGTGGGATATCGGAGCGGGCCGCATCCTTCGGCTGACACCGTTTTACGGCGTGTAAGGTAACAAACAAAGCGGTACGGTATCGGTGGAACGGCATCGCGCGGCAAAGGGGTTTCTCTGTATGCATCGCTACTACGTACGTCGACGATGTTCTCGGCGAGACGCGACAAAACCTGGCACGTACTCGCAGTTACGTACCTCGAAGAAATCCAATTCGCAGGGAACGCCTCGCGAGCGTTACTCGACGACGACGACGACGACGACGACGACAACGTCGCTGATCAAAACTTCACGCGGTCTCGCTTGTAACGGCGTACCTACGCGAAATTCCTTTGATCCGTTGTTGCGCTAACACGTTGCTCGCAAATTTTAGTCGACCGACCCTATTTTTCCTCGGCAAACGTTCCCCGGCTTCCTTCCCGCGAAGACTCCATTTAACCGTCCATGAATACATAACGCGGATTCACGGGCCCGTTGCCTCGGAGAACACCGAAGGGACGAGACCGGGGCGCGATCAATCCGTTAAGCGAGTCGCGGTAGGTTCCTTGTCACGAGCCGAGAAAATCGAATGAAAACGCGTTCCCCGCTAATTCGTATTCCGCGGCGCGGTTGAAAAATAAAGTAAAAAAAAAAAAAAGACGGAGACGACGAACGAAATTCGATGGAATTGCTCGCCGGCGAGCTCTGTTTACGTCTCCTCTTTCTCGCGTTCCGTTGTCCCGGTCCGAAACGATTTTTCCGGAGCACCGCTCCTCTCGAAGGAGAGGAACGAGTCCCTGGAGCAATACGCGGGAGACCCGTTTTACAGCGGTTCCCGCTACGCGCGACACTGTTTCGAGGGAGTTAAAAGGAAACGATTTGCGACCAACTTCCCTCCGCCTTTAATCCGGATTTCTCAAAGTTGGATCAAGACAAAAGACAGGAGGAGAACACAGAGCGGCTTACGGGGAAGGATGCCGCTGATCGTTGAACGCACAATCATTTGCTCCGTCACCGAGGAATTCGGGACGAGCTGTGCGAGCACGCGACTTCAAAGCGATCTCTCTCTCCGGGTTGGAGGGGACGTCTGGCGAAAGTAGAAGATTTATAGCTTCTGAAACTCCATCGGACATATTTGGATAAAGGTTCTCTCGCCTCCGAGGGAATTTCTACGGAGGGATTTTTGTCGAGACCAGCGAATATTGTGTACGAAAACTCGAGGATACGCGTGTACATAATATCGCGCGGCGTGTACGTACAAACGAGGCGAAAGGAGGCGACGTTTGAGGCGCGAGAAGACGGTAAGATGGTAAACCGATAACCGTGGATACCGGGGGAGATCGGAGCGGGCAGAGGCTCCGTCCTGAGTCGCTATAAATTGGACACGTTCAGAGAGATCGAAACTCCGCTCGCTGGATATTTCCTGTTTGTCTGATTTTTCTCCTCGGGTCGGGAAGACTCGCGCCGGTAAAAGCGGCGGGGCGGCGAAAGAAACGTACGAACGCGGCGGAGTCGCGTCTCGTCTCGTCGACGGGTAGAAAAGAGGGAAATAAAGAGGCGGCGGAGAGGAGAACGGACCGAGGGGTGGACCGTTTCGACGGGAAATTTAATCAGAAATCGTTTTTATCCCCCTATTTATAGTCGGAATCCTTCGGGTATCTATACTTTCGCGCATAAAAAGCTCGTAAAAACCGAGAAAGTGCCAGCGGACCGAGGGAAATGGAATCGCGCGTCGACGAGTGACCGATCGCAGCGCGACTAGAAAAAAGAGGAGAACGATCGTCTTCGAAGGATTTTCGATTCAGCTCGCGAGACCGTAGGAAACGGTATCCTGAATTTTCGTCACGTTCGATTGACGCGTCATTCGAGCTAATGATTCGTCGCGCCGAGCAACGCCGAGAAAATGACGTGCGCGAAATAAATTAGCATCCGAAAGAACGAATTCGAGCCGCGTCCGCCGATCGCCGCCGATTCGTTCCCGCGTCGCGAAACGCCGACGATGATCGATCTACCTGCGCGACGAGACGTTCGCGGCTAAATAAAATGAATTACCATCGAAAAAGCCGCGGGAAGAATAGACCGATCGTCCGTGGCTCGGTGATCGAGGATGCCTGAAGGAACGAGTCTCTGTCTCTCTCTCTCTCTCTCTCCGCTGAAAGATCCTGGAAGTTTAATTGCCGTCGGTCGGCTCGTCGTCGTTTCGCACGAATCGAGCTGCCGCGTTATGAAAAGACCGCGGCGACGATCGACCCGGCACCAGAGTTTCGTTCACGGATACGGAACTTTCACTCGGATAACTCTGTCTCTTCGGACGGTTCCGGCCCGAAATAGACTTTTCTCCGATCCCACGTTCCTTTTAATTGCGTTTACCCCGCTCCGTCGCGTCACGTTCCCCGAACCCGCAGGATTCGATACTCGCGGGATCTCGATTTATATTGGTCGCGCGAATCGAACGGATTCGGAGATACTCGCGAACGCTTCCTGACGACGCGACTCCGTCGTCACTGTTACTCTTTAAAATACGTAAAAAACAAGAGATTCTCTTGCTCGGGCATCGAGCCAGGTTGTTTACCGGCACGCAGAGATCTCGTACGGGAGCATACGTTAAAACTGGCCGCGGTACCGAATAACGTATGCGTCGCGAGCGTTACAAATCAAGTCCGTAGAACGGTTCGAATTCTTCGTACGGACAGCGAACCCTATTTCGGATTTATCGGCTCGATCGCGATTATTAATCACCGGGTGGACGCGTCGCGGTCGATTTCCCAGTAACCGCGTTAATCTTTCCGGCGCGTCGCGTCGGCTGGAACGCAAGATGGGAAAGCGACGCGATGCTCAACGTGCCGGATAAAACGGCGATCGGGCATCTCTCGTTCGTCCGATCCGTCCGTGCGGATTCGGTTATGCCTTTGCGTCCGCGCCGTTCCATCTCCGATTAACGCCGGAGTCTCGACGTGGACGGGCAACGCCGCGACTTTGGCAACTCCGTTCCGTGCCCCCTCCCGGGCATCCTCGAGAGCTACCTCCCGACGAGCATCGATGAACCGGAGTATTTTCGGATATGGAGTCGCTGCCAGCCTGATCGAGGGTGTGGGAAGCGGAATAGAGAGCGAGTACAGGGGGCTGATGTCGAGGGAATGCCGTGAGGCGGAGTGCCGGTGAGTGGCGGCGGACGGGAGAGGAGAAAGGGTGCGAGTTGGCCGGAGTGGTGTTTCCCCGGGGTAAGCACGAACATATACTTGCCCGGGGCTTATTCAGACAAATCGGTGATTGCTGCGGAGGCGAGCGAAAGGGTAGCTGCTCGCCGGTACCACAGCCGGCGAGAGCGCGGTGTACCGGCGGCGCGGCGCGGCGCGCAGCGCCTAGCCGGAGCGACGAAGACAGGGGGGGGTTGGTTTTACCCCGAAATCCGCGGATAGAGGCGAAAAGAGAACGAGAAGAGATGGACGGGTGGTGGATGGAGAGACGGCGGAGGAGCGGCAAGTTTTCGGTTGGACCGAGAGAGATCGAGCGAGACCGTAGACGGCGGAAGCGAGATCGTCGGGGTTAGAACGAGGAACCGTCGGCGGGACGGAGAGCGAAGAATGATTGTTTCCATGATTACAATGGAACGGAAGAGGAAAAGGGATGGAGGCTCGGCTAGGAAGAGGGTATGGGGAGCAATCTCTTAGCGCTAACGTAGATTCGTGGCCCGGAGTCTCTCGAAATATTACACCAGAGGGGTACCACCCGAACGGTGGCCACCGGGGAATTTCGTAACTCCGGGGATAATGTGTGTCACCCGTCGAACTGATCCCCGAATTTTCCCTCCGTCGTCGCGGGTAAATCTCGCGATTCCTCTCCCGGCGTATCGCGGCCGACGGTTCGCGGACCCGAGGACACCCCGGGAGCCGAATCCGTCTGTTCGACTCGAGCTTCCGTCGCGAGGAAATCGGCTGACGGCGAGAAACTTCTGCGGAGGAAACATGGCCCGATCGGGGGAATGTCCGTGTGATCGGTTGCGGCTGAGAAATTACGCGAAACGCAAGGGTCTCGCGGCTACCCGATCGACCAACTTTTTATCGGATAGGAAGTTCGTTCCTTCGCGGCGCCGCGCGCAGAGGGTTATTCCCGATAACTACCATCGAACGAATCGTTATCTCTGTCGTCGAGATAACGATTACTGCGGGCGACGTAATAGTTTCCGCTCCCGTTCCGCGCGGGACAAACTGTTGTTCCCCCGTGACAGAGGTACTTAAGACATTATCGATTGTCCCTTACCGCGTGAACGAAAGAGCTCGAACGTTGCCACTTATTCCCTCCTCCTTATCCGAACCAGTCAGAGCCACGTCGGTACTTTATCCTGGAAAGATCTTCGAATCGTACTTGGCTCCTCCGGTGAAAACATTTTTATGGAATCGGATTCGTAAAAGGTGAAGGAAGGTTCCTCGCCACCGTTCCGTGCTCGGATAATTGCGAACAGAGCGTCGCGAGGATAGATTCGGAGCGAACGCGAAATTACGTTTCGTTATCGCGGAATAGATTATACCTCTCGCGCTATAATTCCGTTGAACCTGCCGGGGGAACAGGTGCGAATCCGGGCTTAATTAAAATGTTTCTTACTCGGCGACGAGGGAACTCGTCTGAGAATCGGTGCGCGAGGCACAAAGCGAATCCCCGCGCGTTAAGCGCGTTTCGCGAAGGGTCGGTTGGTCTCTCGAGCCGAGGTACACGTTCGCGTGCCGTGCTGCGCGGAATGATCGGTGTCGCGCGACATCGTGTAACCCCGGACGCGCGTATACGGGCGCATAGGTGGACATACGGGACGCGGTGGACAGTCGCTTCGGATTAATTACCAAGTGCGCCGTTACAGATAAGGAGAGGTAGGGCCGCAGATGCGGGAGTAGGCCGGCCGGGCAACGAGGCCACAGCGCGCGCGATACGACGTTAAATTGAACCGACCTTTCGTCGGCTCGACTCCTGCCGCCTGCCAATGGCAACGCGGTCGGTCTAGCTAAACCCAATTACCCAAGTACACGTGAACGCGCGTCTACCTATCTTTTGCCACCCGTCCGTTTTGTCCGGCGAAAAGTCCGCCCGATATCCAGCCACGATGCATCCCGATTAATCTCGCTCGAAATACGAAACGATCGACGCGTTAATCCGTAATTTTTGGCCTGTCAGATATTTTCGAGCACGCGAACGAAGCGGCGGTGGTGGTCGGCTGATTAAACCGGAAATCCCGGCCGGTCGAAATGGCCTTCGAATCAGGCTGGAAATTGTTTACGTCATTAGATTCCCATCGGTCCGTTTGCTCGGTTTATCGCCAGTTATTTAATCATCTCCGTGTACACCGGGTCCACATGACGCGACGCGTAGCCGAATAGAAACGTCGATATAATTAACCAAGCTTGCGCGGGAGCAGGAGAGCACGTGGCCACCACCGCCGCCGCTGCCGCCGCTTACTCGAAACGCGTAATATTATACGCGCGCATTATGCACGCGTCGCCGGTAATACGAACGCAATTAGGCTGACGGGCGGGGATAATGGAGGATCCCCGAGCGGCGAGAACGCAGCCGGGCATTTAGCCCGGGAGCGATCCGCGAGAGCGGGAACCTAAAAAAACGTATGTGTCGTTCCGATTGTCCCAGGTCGGATGGATCCGCGTGGAAGATAACACGATATTGTCGATGGGCGAGAAGACGGTGACGCACGCGAGACGGTTTCACGTGACGCTGGAGAACGCGAAGCTGACGGGTAAGACGAAGAATCAGAGCCAATCGTCGAGGGACGAGGAGTTCACCACGAAGCTGCACATCAGCCAGCTTCGGGTAGCCGACCGGGGCTGTTACATGTGCCAACTGAACACGAAGCCCATGTTGAGCCAGCTGGGATGCGTGGACGTCCTAGGTATGCCTAATTGCGCGTTACACCGCATTCCTAGCGGGCAGGTACACGCTCGGATGTTTGCGGTCGCCTCGCAGAGACGTCACGTACGCACGCACCGCGTTTCGATTAGCCCGGGTAGCCGGTCGGAAGGGGGAAGGCGGAAAATATGCGCGCCTCGCCGGTAGAATACGTTTGAATACGAACGGGGGACAGAGCCCCCGCCAGAACGGACCGTAACGTTACGTTGCTCACCCGGCTTCTATTCGTTCCACCCGGTAACTCTCCATACCCCCGCGTCCTTACCCCCCACGGCTGTATATAACGCGTACCCGGAGCCACCGCACCCATGCACCGGCGGGCCGCGCCGCGCGTATATTACCCCGTCCGCGGTCGGTTCTCCGTTCCCTGCGCGGGCAACTCTACGTGCACGCGAGTCGTTGTATCGCGCGTGTACGCGGACACACCGCGGGGGAGAAAGAGAATTCATCGCGAGCCGGTGTGCACGCTTGCTTCGGCATTCAAACCGAGAGAGCGATCGGCCCGAATGGAATGAAATTCCTTTTGTGGGCAAACACGCGCGCGCGCGCACCAAAGGTCCCGCGTTTCCTTTTTTCCGTACCTTCCGCGGCCGCCGAATCTCCGGCGTACAGAATATTTGTCCAGGCCGAAGCCGTGTAATTGAAATGGCCCGGCGCGCGGACTCCTTCAAAAGAAACCAGATTTCATCGCGAAAATGTTCCTTCCGCGCTACCTACGGGCTACCTGGTAGATGGTATTTAATTTTCCTCGAGAGCGAGGCGTTTTAACCTGATTTCACCCGGTCTCGGTCGTACCCTCCGCGTCGACCCGTTCGCCTCGGCGAACGAGTCAGCCCAATTTCCGCGCGTCACCGTGCGCGTATACATATAGATATGCCTACTCGTCGTCTCGTCGATCTTTATGGCGACCCGTAATTTCGACCCGCGTCTCTGCAAACACCCCGCCCGCCCGCCGCGGGTACTATGCGCTTCAAAACTTCAAATTCAATTTCCAAGGTTCGCTCGTTTCGGTACGGGGGAATCTCGTCGCACGGTTTGCACCCGATTCCCCCCCGCCGCCGGTCGACTTTCTAATTACGGGGATCCTTTGCGATACGAAGCCGGGGCCATTTCTTTCAGTACCGCCGGATATACTCAGCGCGGGCACGTCGGAGGGCGAGGTGGCCGTGCAAGAGGGCGAGAACGCGACGCTGTCGTGCAACGCCTCGGGGAGGCCGACGCCTCGCGTGGACTGGCGACGCGAGAAAGGTTCGATACTTATGAGGGGTCTCCACGATCCGCTGATGTCGTCAGGTAAGATATTAAACTTTTATCTCGATTCGAGCACCCTCGGCGACCGTCGTCCCCGGTGACAAATAACGTTCGACTCTCTCTCTCTACTTTTTTATTAATTCGGCTGAAACCGTCAGAGCCAAAAGTCCGTGCTCGACCCCGGGCGATTGTCCGCGTCCACGAGGAGCCTCCCGCCAGCGAGAGATCGTCGCCGCTCGAGAACGAAACGAAACTTCCGAGTCGTGTTAATTCGGTTTGGATCGATGGGGACGATTCCCATCCGGTTTCGCCGGCTAATTATTCGCGGCGTCTACGCGACTCGGTTTAGCGTCACAGTTCGCTCCGGGGAACATGAAGGAATCGTAAATTCACGGAGGCACGTGACGCCGATCGAAAGCAATTACGCCGGAACACGTCTCGTCGAATGGAGATTGGTTCGTCCGCGATGACTCGCAATATCTTTCCGCGCACGTGCCATCGCGGTGTTTGCCCCTCAAGAACCGAGATTCGATGGTACCGCGCGGATCCCCATATGGACGAGAGCCGCGGCGAGGAACCATGTGCCCGCGGGAACGCATTTTTCGCTCGGACGCCCCGGGAAATTCGGCTCGCGCGGGAAGGGGGAGAGAGAGATATTAATGGGACGAATTTCGCGAGAGGTATTGATAGATCGACGCGCAATATTTTGAATAGCGTCGGCATCGCAACAAAAATATTCGCGCTCGGGAGTTTGCCGAATAGCGGAGCTGTCAACGCCGGTAATGAATCTCCCATTTTCGATGGATCTCATTAGGCTCCTGACACGTTTTATCGCGGAATCGCGGAACGACTCGGTGATTTATGTCGCGGCGCTCGCTCGATAATGATGTAATTCATCGCGCGCCATTGATTCCGAAAGCGTTCCGGATGTGTACGCATAATTAAACGGATGAAATGATATCGTAAACGCGATCGTACGACGACTGGGATTCGGGGATGGGAAACTTTTCCGCGGAGGCCGCGCCGCGTTCGTCGTTAAATTTCGAAGAACGTCGCCGCTCGGCGTCGCGACATTTTAACGAGACCGTCTCTCGCGATAATTGTTGCCCGTGATCGATCGTGGCCGCGTAAACGATTTTCGAACGCGAGATTTAGGGTTGTAATTGGCGGCGCGGCGGCGGTTCGGTTGTTTCGCGTATAATTCGGTGTACGCGCGAACGCTGGCGCCTGGCCAGCGATATGTATACGAGGAGGTTTCAACGAGATATTCATAGGAAGTGGGATTTTATAGTGGGCAACTATACCGGCGAAAAGCTGGAGTTAACCAGGGTAGACAGGAGGCAAATGGGAGCTTATCTTTGCATAGCCAGAAACGACGTGCCGCCGGCAGTCAGCAAGAGGGTCTATCTGAGGGTAAACTGTGAGTACTCGCCGTTAATCGATTATAAGTACTCGAACGAATATCATCTGTAAACAATAAACGAAGAAGACACCCCTTCGCGTTTATTCGACCGACTCGAATACCGTTCTCTTCTCGTCTCTCGCGAAAATTAAGTTCAATTCCGTTGAGCTAATCTTTGCGGAAGGTTCGGAACCGAGTCGACGCCGCTGAATATTGGCTAATAACATTCGCGGATGTAAAATGCCATCGATCAAACTTTTATCGCCGATGGAAATTTCAGTTCCGCCCAGCACTATGGTCCCCAATCAACTGTTAGGCTCGCCGTTGGACTCGGACGTGTCGTTAACGTGCTTGATCGAGGCTTACCCGAAGACGATCAATCTGTGGACCAGGGATGGACAAGTTATCATGAGCGGGTACGTTGGCTGTCGTCGCGGCGCGGCGTACGAGAGGGAGGATACGATCGCGTGCGTCTATACCGAACGGTGAAATTGAGCGATATGTCGAAACAGTGGTAGGTACGAGATCAACGAGCGAGCACACCCGGACGAGGAATGGAAGACGACGAGCGAGTTGAAGATAAGGCATTTACAGGAAAAAGATATAGGGGAGTACACGTGTTCGGCGTCGTCAAGCATGGGAAAATCCGAGGCCACCATTAGGATTTACCGTGAGTTCTCGACGACGTATTCGATCGGCGAACGCGTCATTTTTCGACGTAACATATATATATATATATTACACATACTATACGTATATACGACCGGAATTACGGTCTGATTCCGGTCGCAAAAAATCTCTGCTCGTGGAACCTGATGTAAAAATTATGCGCGCCGCCTCCTCGGACCATTCGACGACGGTTACAGGGGATTAATTTCAGAGATCAAAGTGGACGTGACGCCAGCCACACGGGCCACCTCGGTCACCGGGAAGAAGTCGAGCAGCAAGGGAAAATCGAAGCTCGGCCAAGTGACCGCGGTGAATCGAGTTTTCCACCAGATGAGCACGCCGGCGATGCAGAAAAGCACCGCGAGGATCACCCATAACAAGTATATGACCACGTCGACGACGGTGGATCCGCGGTCGCCTTTCATCAAGGACAAGAACCCGTTCAAGAGTCGCGACCCGCCGAGCGTGAGGAGTAATTGCGGCGGCGCCGGATTAAACGAGGAGACCGGGGCGCGAGTCTACGCGGTCTGCTTGATAGTTTTCCTGACGCTACGATAAGAGTTTGCAACGAATTTATTGCCGGAGCTCGGTTTAAAAGCGCGAGACGCAAGTTTCTAGCCGGGGAGGGAACGTGTCGAGCGAACGGAAATTGCGAATCTTTCGCGACCGGGCAAACATCGGCGTTTCGATTACACGATACGTCTCGAACGACCGATAAGGAGAACGAGTCGCGGGCCCAAAGTTTCAATCGAACAAAGAGCAACTTCTTATTACGTTTCACGATGACGAGGCGCGGGCAAGTACGTACTTCGATCGATCTTCCCTCCCCGCGAGCGGGGAAACGACGCTTCGTCGCGTCGTCGCGGCGAACGCTGTTGCGAATTTCGAAAGATACATAAATGCTTACGAATGTATTTTTTATGAACCCTTTTATCCGTTTCTAAACGCGGGGGGAAAGAGAGTAAAGAGAGTCGTGAGCGAGGTGTGTTCTTTGGTTCGACCGAAAGTGTAACGTCGTCGAGTATTTTTTTAACAACGAAACGAAACGAAACGAAACGAAACGGAAATTATCATTCCTGATTTAACCGTGTTATTAGGAGTTGCGATGTGATTTTTATAAACGTTAGCATCGAGAGCCTTACACATGCAGGGTGTCTATCTCAAGTGGGCCACCAGTGTCATTCGCGAGATCATCGGCGTTCGGCGAAGCAACAGGGAGAAACTTGTACTTAATACTTTCAATCGATTACCCTCAACCTCGAAATTCGATATTGTTTCCAACGATGGCAATGGCGATCCAATTAGAATGAACATCCCCGGTTATACATATGTACTTGACCCGTAACGCAACGGGTTCACCAGTTGCGCCGTGATTATTATAATTCTCATCAACGATTAACCGTGCTCTACTTTTCGCAAGATTCGCGGCCCGCCGCGAGTCGATCCACCCTGATCAAACTATTCGATTATACTCGAACACAGACAAATAATTAGCATATACTAATTTGTAAGGGGTAATAAGATAATATCTTTGTTTATCGGTACGATAAAAGAGCGGAGATCGTAAATGGCATCTTAACGAATCGTTACAACACGTCATATCTAAGTCGAATTCATATCCGTAACGCGTAAAAATAGTATCGTACTATTGTATATTTTAGAGAGATGTTAGACGTTACTTTCGTTAATTTATGTATTTTTTTAATTACCCGTAGCCAAGTAATGTACCTCATATGCAAACGATTAAACGAGGCCACGAGTATAAATGTAATCGACTGTGGTTCACTGCGAGGAAAATGTTCCAACGATCACTTCCGTAATGATCTTACGATTTTCGTTCGACCAATTGTCCGTAGAAATTACGTACGCGCCGATTACCGTCGGATACTTTGTCTCTTAGACCTTTCGGTTGAATCGTATGTAACGTGAAAAGTTAGTTACGACGGTATCAAGAGAATATTTCTTTGCGAAGGAATCGACAATAATCGTTCCTAGTAGGTTGTGCCGCGTACGATTTTTTTAAATGTTCCTCGCAAGATCACGTACCATATCTCACTCTGTAATCACTGTCTCGAGAACGATGCCAGCGAGAAGAGCGGATTGGCATCCTTTAGAAGAGGGACGTCGAAGCTTTCCCCTGGTATTCCTATCGTCATCCATGTCTTCTATTACAGAGTACAACTTTTAGTCGGAATGCGTGGTTTATTGTCATTGGAATAGTAGCATATCCGCGAATTAAATACAAAGGAAACACGCATGTTGAATACATATATATTTAACGAATATTGTATATCGTAAAACACTGCTCAATATAACGACTCTACGATAAGTATATTAAAAGAATGTTGTTGTTTATAGAAAAACAAAAAGGTATATATGAAAATGTGGCGAGGAAATGTGCTCAAGTTGGATAATTATATAGCTTTGGAGAAAACAACGTGTTGACAAATAAAACGTACCGTGCAACTAACCGTGATATCGATCGAATCTTTTTATTTTATCTGAAACCTTACCCTATTTTCATCGTAGTAAACAAGAGCTCACTTAAATATTTAAATACGTACAAATTAATCGTATCCATGATCGAAGATAACGCGTATGCGTCCGCTTTAAGACCAGAACAAGGTATAAAACGCCATTAAAAAGCAACTCACTGCTACGTATGGACTTTTCCTCTCGCCGATCCTAGCACATTTCCAAAAAGTACCTTGAAGACTGTTTAGAAGATGTTAATATAAACCCTCGTGGCTCTGTCACTCTGAAATATTCAAGAATATACGTACCCAACTTTTCCTAACCGATTGTCCAGTAAACTGGGCACGATAGCTCTGACGTAAGTACAGGTGCAGATCAGTAGCAGAATCGCGGTCAGGAGGCTTTGGAAATTAAACAGGGCAGACTGTATGTCCACGAAAGTGATGCATTAGAAAATGTATACAGAAATGATGTTCGATAGCGAGGAGGTTACGACGAAAAGGTTCGAGCAATCTTACCATTACGATCGGTGATTCTTAAATTCCGTAGAGAAGCGGTTCAGGATCAACGTTATTTCCGCATGAATAAGATTCACTTTGACGTTTATCAGAATAAAATGGTGGTATCACTCTCGAATTGAAACGACAGATTTTCTCGTATCCCTCGTATCCCTCTGCCGGTACCAGAGGAAGTTACGAGAACACACGAGCGCGTCGCGCGATGATCGTTCAAGCTCAATGGCGCTGACCGTGTCGAAAGAGTGGGGATGCGAGTTGCCTAGCTACCGCGGCCTTCAGGGAAACAGAGAGGTTCAAGGCTATTTCGCATATGGAGGGTTTCCTCCACTTTCGTTTCCCGTCGTGTTCGTTTACCCTATCGCTACATCACAGGGAGTCCGTACTTGCATATCTGTACTCGCGTAAAGACCAGTTCTTAAACGTCCTGCGCATTGCTGCGCCAATTGTCACCTTTAATCTCTACTCCCTTTTCC
>SHCU01000230.1:66993-78665 GCA_004307685.1 Ceratina australensis | reverse complement strand
CTATTCTATACAGCACCTCGGAAGATATGAAATAATTATATGAATGTACGTTGGAAGGTAGTCGAGGAGATAGACGTAACTTTTGTGCTTTCCTCATGTAAAACTGTTTGTTACTCGTATTTGTGAAATACAACATTTTTCTGTACCTCGTGAGGAATATACAATAGATTTGTTAGTACGTAAAGAGTCCACGGTGTTTATTTAATCGTTATCCCAATTTATTATTTCTGTACGAGTACCGGCTTACTCGCAGCAATCTCTACTAGCAGTTAGAAATTTCCCCTTCCTACCGGACGTGGTAGCTGATAGTATAGAGATCTGTACCAATTTATGATCAAGCGAAACAGCTGATGAGCTTGACATCTACTAGCAGACAAAAAGAAATTTGCCGATTGTAAAATTGTGACGGTTAGTGAATCAGAGAATCAAACACACGTTTTATCGGCAAACAGTTGTTTGCTACGATGAACTTGGAACAATTCTGCCAATCTCTACCAAAAGTGGTGAGTAACAAAGGAATAGCA
This sequence comes from Ceratina australensis, assembly GCA_004307685.1. NCBI lineage: Eukaryota > Metazoa > Arthropoda > Insecta > Hymenoptera > Apidae > Ceratina > Ceratina australensis. Next base: position 78,141 of record SHCU01000230.1, on the reverse strand, counting down.
ACGGTATTCAGGTTAGCGGCTTAAAAGATAATCAACCTCTTTTACAAATAGGAACTCCACGCTCATCTAAATGGATCCTTGAGCACAGACACATTGAAGAAATTATATAAAATGCAATATCCTAATTCGAACGAAGACGAGAAGTTGCTTACGAGCGAGAGCTTCTCGTCGTTAGGCGAGTATGATCGACAATGAAATTTCCCGATTCTAAATTACGGGTTATCGCTTACTCACAACGATTATATCCGCAGATGTTTCAAAGTGTTCGACACGGCGCACTCGTTAACGATAACGCCGGAGGCCGTCTTCCTCTGCACTTACGATACGATCAAAGAGTTCAAAGATGACAATGTAATATATTTGGAACTCAGAAGCACGCCGCGCGCGGTTCCTGGGAAAATGACCAAAAGCGAATACGTGGAAGCGATCATAAAAGCATTCGAGTAAATAAGTATACGATTCAGCTGTTCGAAACGGTCGAAGATGAACCGAGTGTTTCTCGACTTACAGGGTATGCAAAGTTGACTTTCCGAGTATACTGGTGAAACTGTTAATATCGATCAATCGCAAGCAAGGGTACAAAGCCGCGGAGGAGAATATAAATTTAGCTATAAGCTGCTTAAAAAAATATCCCGAACACGTCGTTGGACTCGATCTCAGCGGGGATCCAATGACGGGAGATGCATTCTTGGAATTATTGAAAAAAGCTAGAACGGCTGGCCTAAAAATCGCAGCCCACTGCGCGGAGGTACAATCACATGAGATTCGCCGATGTACTCGGAATTCGATTAAAAACAGTTTGATTCGTGTTTCGCGTAGATCTCAAACGAGACGGAGACGTTAGACATTCTCGAATTCAAACCCGATAGACTGGGGCATTGTACCTGTGTTCATCCTAGTTTGCGAGGCTCCGATAAATTGTTCCAAATGCTTGTGGACTCGAAGATTCCCGTGGGTAAGAGCAACTCGAACGATTCGTTCATTTCGCGCCGATATATTTGACAGACACTTTTTACCGTTTAACCAGAGCTGTGTTTGACTTCGAACGTTCAGTGCAAAACGGTGCCAACCTACGAGGCTCATCAGTTCAAATATTTGTACGAGATTGGACATCCGGTTTGTCTCGCGGTAAGCGAACTTATCGTTACATTACGCGTTACACCGACTTTTTGTTCGAGTGATCGCCAAACGGAACGTTTTAAATTCCAGACCGACGACAAAGGTGTATTTCGCACGTGTTTGTCCCGCGAATATCAAATAGCCGGATCAACGTTTGGTCTGGGACCGGACGAACTTCGCGAGCTATCGATCTCGGCCGTGCGATACGCTTTCGCGAGCGAACACGAGAAACAGGTATTACTCTCAAAAATAACGTCGAACGATTGTCACGCCATTTTGTAAATCAAGATGTACAGACGCCGCGGCGAAAATACAATTGATATAAAAGTAATGATGATTTTATTCGTTATGATATTCGTGAGCTCGTTTACATGGATTTACAGATATCTAAGTCGCTATTTACGGAGACTATAATAGTTAAATGTAACCGGGGGGTGTTCCATTTTTTTCTGCAGTATCATATATAGTATATACAACATTTATAATACTTATTACGATATTACGCCTGTAAATATGGTGCACCGATGAGAGAATTAATACTTACAAACCGACAGTGAACGAACCAGTTTAGCGAAATTATATGAACGTCTTCGTAAGCTATGAAAAATCACAATCGAGCACAACGAAATTATAACGGTGTCGCTTCTTTTTGTTGCCTAGGTCTTCCCGATAATTTCTTTTACCGAATCCAAACGTAAGATGAAATTTTAGCACCGCTCGTAAAAAGGGGCCGAAACGATTCTTTCTCGACTAACAAAAATTTATGATAGGATTCGGAGCAACTTCTCAAACAACAACTTTCCTGACATCGACACGACAATTTTCCACATTTTTCTCTTTTTTTTTGTCCTTGCCTCAGAACCGTCACTCTTTCTCACGTTACAACAACGTGATACAGTAAATAGTTGAATAATAATACTAATAGTAATGATAGGAATAATATAGTCGTATTAATATTGACGATGAGAATAATAATATCGTTCTTGATAACCGTAATAAGAAATTATGCCTACCGTAATAGTTTAATTATATATATATATATCTATATATATAATATTCGTCCTATGTAACAGTCTTTTTGGCTAACCATCGAGCAATAAACAGTAAAACAGTTCCTTCCCAACCTGATCTTCACACCCCTTATCAATTCGTAAAGTCTAACACCTTCCGACACCGCGTATACCCGCACGTTCGGAGATCAACGAATCGATAAATCTATTCGCACGAATCCGTTTTCTATTTTCACGCCCATCCAGTCACTGTCGCGCTTTATTTCAATTCCCTAATATCTTACCGCGGTTAAGTCCTAACGCGATTACAACTAACGTATCTATTCTTCGATTCCCGTTCCGATCGCGATCGCGACCATCGATCGTCCTCAGAGGGATCACGTCTTTGTAATCATTGATCATGTGAAAAGTCAGCGTCTGCCGCGTTTCAAATCCCGTGATTCCGCGTGGTCGGATGAGCGCCCGGTTACACGTTCCGATATATGGGAGGAACTTTTCGGTCGACGTACACGAGAGAGTTACGAAACGAGATGCGAGCGCGGATCGCGAACGGCTCTTACGCGATTAAATGCTTCGTTACTTAAACTATACGCTCGCATCCCTCGCGCGTTAGAAGGAAGGGCGCGCGAAGCTAATAAAAAATAAAATGATCGGTTATACGCTCATGGAGCAACGCGTAGAATAGAAATGCGAAAATGAAATATCTGGCCGCGAGCCGAAAGAAAGTAAAACAAACTAAAAATTACTCGTGCGTAGTAATATAAAAATCACGATATACTATAATATTCGTCTAAATCTAATAGCAATAATAATAATGGCTAATTATAATAATGGCTTTCATTTCCAAACCGTCGCACTGAGCTCTGTCCCTTTTCTTTTGCGAAACAAGTAAATTAATGTCCGAGCGACTATGTACACCTAACAGAGGGCCGACAAGCTGGATTATTGTCTATTTGTATACGCGTGCATATGTAGGGTGTCCCGGGGCCGCCGCTGGCCGCTCCAGTGAAAATAGCGGAGACTGATTCTTATCGAGAATCGAGAGAATTCGCTGTCATCAAATGGCGATAGTTGCGATTTTCGTTGATAAAGCTTCGTTTTAAACTTTACTGCTATTCTTTATCGAATCTGCAAATTGTACGAAAAAATCTTCGCAAATTTCGTCTCCCATATTCTGTTCGTAAATGCCATCGTTCCGACGGAAAATTATTTTCTCTCCTACAGAATTTATATTCCTATGTGACACCGTTACACCGTTCGTTGCCAGAGATTGCACGATCAACTTGAGAAGAGCGACGTCATATGTCAGAAATTATTTTCCGTCCACGGGAGTATTATCGAGAAAAATACTTGAGGCGAAACGAGAACAAATTTTTCGTACGATACGCGATAAAGAAGGATATCAGGTCCCGTTGAGGAAAGAACGATTTCCGTTCTGAAATTGCAACTATCACCGTTCGTTGGAGCATACCGAAATCAGATGTTAGCATATTTCTCGGTCAGAATTATTCTCCGCCATTCTAACAGCCATAGTCAGACGGGTCCAGTTCACCCTGTACACTTGACGTATACGCTTTGCTCTTGCTCTTGATCCTGCTCTCACTCTTTCTCTCTCTCTCTCTCTCTCTCGCTCTCTCTCTCATACATCCCCTATCATTCGTTATGTTAGTAATCGTGGTAAAAACAAGTATCTATACACTGATTTAAAATGCTATAAAATATCGGAAGGAAGCCGATCTCTCGAGGTTCGTTCGAAAAGAATAGAAAAAGGGAAATCGATGAGATTTTCGAATAGGACCTCTTTCAATCACGAGACGCCGAGAGATCGGGATCAATAAATAAATACAGATGTTTCGATTGCAACGAAGCGATAAAAAAATGATCGATCCTGTTGTGAGCTCGTATCTCTCTTTTTTTGGGTCGGAATATTTTCGAACCGGTTGGTCACTCGTCTCAAGCGTAACCGAGAGATGTTTATAAAAGATGTACGACGAGCGCGGCGATTTCGAAAAGTTACTCGGATGAAGGGAACGCGAGTCGATGAACATCTAATTAGAAGAGAGAACACCGTTTCCCACATTGCACACGCGGATCAAACAAACATCACTGTTCGCAATCTTTAGTTTCAATCGTCGGGCGGGGAGCAGTCTACCACGATCACACGTTTATCCTAACGAGCTGGCAAATTGCTCGTAACTTCCTTGGAGCTCGCATTAATTAATAAAATAGAATATCTGCAAAATTCAATTACGCCGGCGCACGCGCTGTACATAGCTGCGCACGATTTTGCTCGATGACAGAAGAACTCGGGCAAGCAACCAGAATCGACAAACTAATATCACAACGCGAATTCGAGGCCCCTCTCGAGAGGAGGCCAACAAAAATTTCAGTCCCTCCCGGTAGAGATACAATCGTTTGAAATTTGTACAATTCAATTAAGCAGATCCATCGATCGTGCAGCGATTAATTATATGGCAGACTGCTTCGGCCGGTCGCTATTATATCTAAGGATGATTATATTAATTAAAGATATAACGAGTGGATATATTTAAGGATGACAGGTCATTGAGCGTTCACGAGACTATGCTCCGCGACGCTTTCGCGTTGCTGCTTCCCGACGTGCTGTTCGCGGTCCTATTCTCGGTTTGAGCGAACAGCACGCCCTGATACATTATTCCGTTCAGCTCCATGCTGACCACCAAAGAATTATCTCCGTTCCTCCCGTCTCCTGCAACGAGATAAGTTCAAGTCTGTTCGTCGAAAAGTAAGAACGCGAATCGATCGTTCCTTACCTCGGTTGGAAATCTTGATGTGCGTACCTACGGCAGCTGTGGCGCTCTTCTCAGCCGGGCTATCGTCGTCCGAGAGTAATCTCTTGGCCGGTGGAAGACCGGGTGTCCCGGATCGAGCCGACTCCTGATCCCTCTTCACCAGCATGCTTCCACCCGAGGACGGTGAACTCTGTCTCGCGGGAGACGAGGATATCGGCGACGACCTAAACGATCGAGCAAAGAGATGCACGAAATTAACGAGTACACTGTAGACAGGGTGTCGTATACGCGGGTGGTTCAGAATGATCCCCTCTATCCGCCGTTTCCGGGAGGGACATCTGTTGTTTCTGGGACACCCTCTATAACGAATACGATAATTATTATTTAATCACCTCAATCCGAGATCTAGAGCTTCTCGCTGTGGCTCCGGACTGGACGCGTGAGGTACCGGAGAATGTGACGCCTGAGGAGACATGGGCTGGTGGCCGACCCCGGGATAAAGAGTGTTGTTGTTGTACATGTTCCACAAAGTGAGCCGAGACATCTCCAAAGCGCTGAACGCGCTGTCCCTCGGAGACGTCGACGCCGGGGGAGAGGCGCTACCCTGTCGGTGGATCATCGGCGGCGGCGGCGTCCCGGCGCTTCTCAGCTCCTTGTTCAGCAGCTTCACGTACTCGACCATGCGTGCCTCGAATTCGGACGGCGCCATACCGGGAATAGGTCCTGCGGTCGGTTATACGTGTACGATCAATATTCGCGGAATGGATCGATCAAAGGGCGACGCGGCGCGCGTACGCGTCAATCGCGTTTAAAAGCGACGACGACGCGTCGTCGCCGCGTCGCGTTTCAACGAGTTAAATTAAAGGCGACGATGATTGGCGTGGTTCCATCGGGGCCGGACGAAAGGAGAAGAAGACGGGGTCAGATGAAACGCTCAGTCTGGAACTTCTATTTCCCGTCCTCACAATAAATTACATTCTACGTTCAAGCGCGCTACGAGCGAAACTTTTACGAGGACACCGTGTCTTGTAACCGCAATTTTTTTTTTATCCTTTCACAAATATATTTCAGCGGATTATACAGTTTAGAGAGAATTAAGACGTTATTATCCGGAGACACCGAGCAGCAGAAGCGAACTGTCGGGTACTCTCACCGACGTAAACTTACAAAAAGAAGAACCAAAAATCCCTCCCTCTACGCGTGCAAAAGGTACAACGGCTGAGCGGCGATCGGAGTGAAATTCGACGATCAAATACGCTTCCCACTAGATTATTTTCTATTACGTCGTACAAGTTCCTATAGTATAGTTTACGCGAAGATAATCACGGTGTAATTTATAATTAGATCTCCTTTTTTAAACGGATGATAATTGATCTCCCGTAAAGGTTGTTCGGACCTGGCACGGTACGGTTTTATAGTGGGTGGGCATAAGCGTGGAAGGGTTGAAACGCGCGGAAGGGAAGCGAGGTAGCTTATTGGACGGCGCGGGCAAATTCGAGGGAAGGGTGCGGATAGATAGGATCGAAATTGGTTCGACGCCGGGTCAGAGGGTGGTGAAAACAGGACGAAAGGGGTAGGGAGGAAGTAGGAATGCTCGTTAGCGAGAGTCATCCGTTAACGCCTGTCTCCCGGAGGATCGTACAATCAATTACGCCTCCTTCGTTCTCTCGCATCATCATCTCCGGGGAGGCCTGGGGAACCCTAACTACCGATTTAAAATAAACCTCCGCTCCTTTTCTCCGCTCTCTCTCCCCGTCTCTTTACTTCGGCCGCGTGTCAACTTTTCATTCGGACCCACCGCGTTCGAATTCACCACGGCACGGTGCACCGAAAAGTCACGCTTCGGCATCGAGCCACAATCGGCACCGACGTACATACGAACAATCGAGGGAAAAGGATATCGGATCTCCATCGGATCCCGACCTTACCTGCCGCGCTGGACGGTTGCCCCGGAAGTCCCTGTGGATGCTGGTGATGCGGATGATGCGGCAGAGGCGCGTGGGCGGCACTTCCGTTCACCAAGGACTGCGGCCCGTGATGTTGGCCGCCGGCCGCGACGGCCGTGACCAACGACAACGGTGACATTTGAGCGTGCAACGCGAGCGAGTTCGACGCGTGAGGATTCCTCTGCACGAGACCGTCGCCGCTCCCGCCGCCACCGTACGTCCCGTAACTGCTCCGACGTCCCTCTCTGCGATTCCCATCGATCGCCGCTTGCAGCTCCGCTGGCGTCGACAGCCGTCGCTTCTCGCACTCGTACGGATACAGATATTTCATATACCTCGGGTGAAAAAAGATGCTATTAGCGAAAGCGATGTTGGGGTTACGTTAGGCGTGACCGTTTTCCATCGCTATCCGAAGCGGCTTCGAGCCGCGGATAGGACCGATCTACGAGAAATTAACTTAGAAAACGCTATCAGGTTCTTCTATTCGATAAGAGAATTGTTCGTTCCTCGTTTAATCCGGGCCAATAAACGCGCGAATTACTCGAAATATTATTTAGCTTGTTGGTTATTTACCGAAGGAACCGACGAACAGACGTATCGTTGACGGAGCAGGGGCTATAATTCGGCTCAGGGATCGTTCGGCTTTTACGATTGTCTGCCAAACCGCTGAGCCCCCTTTCCCCCTCGTCGCCGCGGCGTGCATCGACAAGCCGAAAACACGGCCAACTTTACGTACGCGCTGGTTCGGGGCGTACATCTCCCCCCAAGGTGATGACGACGAACGACGCTTCGCACGTGAAATTTGCGTCGCGGTACTTGTCTCTAACTTCGCGAAGCTCCGCGTCACCTCCGATAAATTCCGTCTAGTTTTCGATCGTCGTGCCACTACGATGGTTAAAATTCACCGAGAGACAATCGATGTTCCCCGATCGAACGCGTTCACCGTTAACAATTTTCCGTTTCGATACCCGTTTAGGCTTCGTTTCTTCGCCGGGCACGTCACCGGCTGCCCGGTGTTCCGAGCAACAAATTTGTCGCGGGGAACAAGCGGGGAGCGATGAATCGGCGGCGCGCGTGGACTCCTTCCTCGCGATATAAATAATTACAGGTTGGCGAAGGAAGGCGCGTGGCTGGATATAGTCGCGTCTGCTAGCCGGCGTTTCCCTTTTGTACAATTTCATTTCCTTCGTCTGTCCCTGTTCCCGTTGGCCGAGATAACCGGTTGCCGGGATGATGGATGCGCCCGGCGTCCCGACGTTCCACGCGTGTCAGCGTCGCCGGTTTATTTTCATCGAGACGAATTCGCGCGGCATAATTCGTATCGGCCCTCCGTTTAACTCCCGTTTAATCGAGCCGAATCGGCGTCGTCCCGGGTATCGGAAACAAAAATCTTCCGCCGTCTCCGATCGAATTTTTAGTATCGGTCTCGGCGAGTAAGCGGTTCCACGCATCCAAGTTATAAATAAGGACTTTATCTCATCCCGAAAATTCCTTTGTCCCACGCGGTCTTCAATTGATTCCGCGCGGTACGCGTCGGAAACCTCGCGACCGAAATAGCCGGGCTGATAAATCGACCGTCAAATTTATATTAACTATCGTTGGCAGAGATCTACGCCGATTTTCATCGGGTTGTCCGTGAATCCGAAGACGCGGCCGAACGGAAGACAGCTCCGACTCGGCGAACCGAATTACAGGCCCGGCTGGCGAACGATCAGGTTCGTCGGAATCGAACGAACGTTCCGTTTCGACGTCCGGTCGAATCCATCGGGTCGAGGCGAGGAAAGGCGGTTCGTTTCTCGGGTGGCAGGTGACGAATGGGGTTAAAACTGGGCACGAGCCGGGCGCCAGTTCTCTCGCTCGTTCCTTTCCACGGTTTTCGAGCGTTCCACCACCACGGTCACGGTAGCGCTCTTTCATCCTCGTCATCCTCGCAGCTTCTTTTGTACCGGTAGTTTCGTATATTTTTGTTCCGACGAGAACACGCTGCTCTCCGATACAACTTGCCATCTTGGGTACACAAACAATTCTCCGCGCCGTTATTCCTCGTCCGGTAATGACGGCGAAACAATAAAACAAACGATACCCGACACTCTTTGATTTACTTATTTTTCGTCGTACGATCAAACCCACTTTTCGAAAAGATCGCGCACAGGAGAAAAAGAACCGTGTCGCTTTCGATGCGGTTGAAATTTAGAGAACCGAACAAGAACCTTCCGCGTTTTCTACGAACTGGACGCCAGACTCTGCGCGCTGCTCATCGATTCATTCGCGTAACGTGTTTTCGTTAGGGGTCCCGGATGAGAAACTTGTCGATCTACTTACTGTGTGCGCAACGTGAACGCCGCCGAGGTGATGCTCGACGGTAGATGGAGACCTTTGATGATTTCCTGCCACAGCTTTTTGTTGATGACATCGACCAGTCCGCCCCTAGCGATCACCAAGTTGTAAAGTTCGTAGAGATCCAGTACCGACTTCGCCATGATCGGTAGCCGATTGATCGGAGTGCCTGAAAAAAAAAAAACAAAAAAAAATGAACGACGCTTTTACGCGAGGGATTTAAATTTCCCATGGAGGGCTCGCGCTCGCGTCTTCCACTCGGCTGGCTCGGGGGTATTTTGGCAACGATTTCAGAGTTTACGAGGTTTGTCCAAGGCTCGCAGCGAGGGGCGTTAACGAGAGCAATAACGAATTCGCAACGATCACGCGAGCCCAGGTTTTACGATCTCCTTACCCGTGTATCGGACACGGCAAATAGAATAGGAGAACGAAAAAAAGTAGACCAAGGGGAATCGATGGCGCGGAGATATTCCAGGCGCGTGTACTCGCGTCTTCGCGCGAGAATCGCGATCGCGTTATCGGCCGCGAACAAACGAGACTTTTACGAGGTTTTACGCGAATTTTAACTGGCATTTTAAGATAACCCGGAATCGCGTACAGCCCCTGGAACTAATCGCTCGCCCATTTTCATTCGAGATCTCTCGCGCGCCTTTTGTTCCCCGACGCGTTCGTCGTTGCTCGTTCTCACTCTCCGCACGGCACGCGATAAATAATTCGGCTCGTTCACGCGCGACGGATCAATCCGAGCAACGACCCAATTACGCCGCTACCGCCCGTAGAAACGTTCGAGCGGCGCGGAGGTGTTTCCCTCGAACGGGAGCGGACGGGGATTTAAAGAGAAGATACACTCTCGGGCATCGGTTGCACTAAACACGTAATTCCAGCTCGATTTAAAGTCACGCGAAAATTCGAACGGCAGCGAGCGGGGTGTAGGCCTTTACCCGGCTCGGAGCCGGTAAATTTTACGAGTTTGTCCAGAGGTTCGAGTTAACGGGGCGTTAACAAGCGCAATACTCGTGACTATCGCGCGTGCGAGCCTCTCTCCGCAGCGGCCGTTTACGAGCCTCGCAACGATTCGTTCGTACGGAACACCTCGCTGCAACCGGCTAACAATAACAACAACGATGACGCCACGGAGGTAGCTGCCGAGCGAGCCGAGTAACGAGAACAGGCAGCCCCGGTATCTTTACCTAATAGGCAATAATAACGAGCCGCGAGGTAACTGCCTCGGCAGCCGCTTCCACCGCGGTCGAATCAATTTTTCAAAATGGTTTACCACCTCCAATTTGTAGCGACGACGCGTTCTCTCTATCGGCGATAAGCTCTTTCACCGACTGTGCCGATTCGGATGGAGAACTACCAATGATTTCGTAGCCCCGATCGACGGGGACGAAATTCCTCGCACTCCGGCTGCCGGTGAATTTCATTCGAAGCGGTCCGCTTGGTTCTCTTCGGATATCGATGGCCACCGCGCGCGTCGCGAGTCGCGGTTTCTATCGGCGAAAGAGAAGGGAACGGAACGATCTCACCCCGTACGAGGCGCGCGAAAATTATGCGCAACGATAGGTACCTAACGCCTGTACGGCAGTTCGAATGGCTACTTTGACTGGTCGGAGCGAGCGAGCGGGCATAGCCAGCGTTGCGGCTCTCGAACGCGGCGGTGGCGGCGGCCATTATAAAAATAACTGCTGATTGGACGCCCTACCAAGAAAAGTCGTAATCGCATCCTGAAATGCCTCTTCTCTTCCTTCTTCGCCCTCTTCCTCGCCCTTCTCTATCTTCGCGCGCTCTCTTGCCCGCTACGGAACAACGAATGATCCCTTCCACCGACTCCCTTCCTCCGCCGGTCAATATCGATGATATCTCCGAGTGGATCGTAACTCGCGTGCGACTCTCGGCCGGACGTTTTCGAAGCCGTTGTTATCGTCGGTAACCGTTCCGAAAGTTCGGCTCTCGCCTACCGTA
>SHCU01000230.1:37600-49904 GCA_004307685.1 Ceratina australensis | reverse complement strand
ATCCGGCGCGAGTCAGAAAATAGTCCGAGCAAAGAGTAAAGGACCTCGAAAGGAACTCCGCCCCGTTTCGCTTATTAAGTCTACAATTTTTCCTGTCGTCCCTTATCTCGAGGCATTTATCACGGTGGTAAACGTCGAGTATTTAATTCCGCCTAGATTCATTCGTCCCAACCACGGCTTACTCGTTCCACGAATTCGTAAAAAATTCGCCGAGATATCGCGGCTACCTCGTTTGTTATTTTTTACGTGAAAAAAAAACACCGGATGACGTAATCGCGAATCTTGTGCAACAAAGGGAGTTTTTAACCGAGGAACAGGAGGAAAATCGTAGGAGGGAGGCGAGGGAGGAGCGGTCCGGGTCAGAGACCTGGGTGCAAATGCGCGTTAACCAGCGCGTTAATCTTTGGTCGCTGCAGCTCCTTTATCGAGCGGCAGCGATGTTCTCGGTGGCATCGGCCCGTGTATCGGTCCGGCCAATAACTCCCTCGCGAGGACGAATCCCGCGAGATAACAAGATCCTCGCCGGACGGAAGATTTACGATCGCGAAATTTAATTCGGTAGCTCGTTCAATTTGATCGCGATATCGCGATAAACCGGCGTTCCGAGGTAAGAGTAGCCGCGACAGAAACCAATTTCGTCGCACCTGTTTCGATTTCGCTGGAAATTAACCGCGGACCCGAACGAACTCGACGAGATCTCGAGTCCACGAGAGGGGGCTCTCGCGCCTCTACCCGAGAAACAGAGGAGTCAATCAGAGAGCGCAGCTCGGCGCGGATCAAACGCGGAGAGGTTCGATTACAATAAATCAAGACGCAAATAACGAAAGAACGGATGGGGAGAGAGAGAGAGACACCGGCTGCGATCGAATCGGTTCGCAACGGAACGCGATACCTTCCAGCGAACGGAACGGGCGATTAATGTTCCTCTGCCCCGAGGGACCGAGATCTCTCACCGTCAACCGTGGAACGAGTTTGATTTTATATCGTAATTTATTTCAATGGACCGTGCAATAGGATTAATATCTGCGACGGGGCGGTTAAATTTTATGAATCGTTCCTCGCCGGCTCGATAGATCGGATAAATCTCCGGAACGATGTTTTTCTCGCGATTATAATATAAGATACCTGCTGAGCGCGGATATCCTCGAATCGTCTCGACGTTGGAAATCGTTCTCCGCGCGCCTCTCGTTTCGATCTCGAATCGTCGGTTCAAATTTTATCGCGACGCTCCACGTATTTTGACGAATTGAATTTCAGCGGGAAGCAACGAGCGTTGACAGCGAAATCAGATGGAGATGGGGGAGGGGAAAGAGATTCGCGTTTCCGTGAGATCCCACGCGAGACAGCGAGGTATTGTCCGGCTGAACTCAGCCATGGGAAGACGACGCGTCCGGGCACGAATCGGGTATCGGTACGGGGCACGGGAAGGCCGAGAGAAAGAAGAAAGAGTAAAACGGAGGGCATCCGGAGAACCGCGAGAGCAGGGGGAGGATCTCTTATTAACGAGGAAGCGAAACAACTCGCACCGCGGTGCTAATCGAACGCGCACACAGAGCGCACACAGCCGTTTCTGCCCGCGGTATCAACAGCCATCTTTGTTACCCGCGTTCCTCCGCGATTCCTCGCCGATGGGAATTTATCGAACCGAGGAACGATGCCTCTCTATCGCGATGAAAGTACGCTGTTACGCATCGAGATTCTAACGAGTCAACGTTTGTCGATCAAATTAGAAGCTACGGGCCCCCGATAAAAGACCGACTCGATTTTAAATCGAATTTAACTCTTTTTTCTTTACTCTTCGAACGGAACCGCGAGAACTCGACGATTCTTCGAACGGTACCCGGAGAACGCTATCAGCCCTCGAATTTCTGTTCGCCGCGCGCCGAGAAGGAACGAACGACGAGAGACCGGATAATCGAGAGGTGTAGCAAAGGATGAGGAAGAGGAAGAGGAAGAGGGAGAGTGGGGACGACGGCCGGCGTCGGCAAGAGGAGGCAGTTAGCGCGTGTTTACACGACAGCGCTATGTAGCCGGCGACCTCACAGAACAATCTCTCTCTCTCTCTCTCTCTCTCTCTCTCTCTCTCTTCCTCCTCGTAGTCGAGCGAAGCGAACGTTTCTATTTGTCCGAACAGGCGAACACCTTTCCATCTCGACCGTTGAACGCGTAACTCGGATCACGTCCGATATTCGTCGCTCGGATCAACGAATTTTTCGACGCGACTCTACCGCTCGACCGACCAGCGAATCGCTCGAAACGAGAACGAACCGGAGCGGTATCTAAGGACCGCAAGATATACGAACCGGTACGACGGGGGGAGAGAGAGAGAGCCGCGTATCAAATCTAGGCGGGTGTTCTTTGCGAAACGCAACACCGGAGCGACATTGTCCCCTTAGCGGGACAGAATCAGGCTCGTAAAGAGGCGAAGTCGATTCGATCTGGTCGAGCGGGCGTGGATGCCGGTGCCCCTTTTACGATTCCGGATACGACATCTAAAATGCGGTGTTTACAGGGTCGACGCCGATGAGAACGTTTTTATTAATAATTTTAGCCGGGAGGGGTTACTCGTAAAAGCCACCGGTTGGCACTCTCGTGGAGTCGGTCTCCGAAGGATATGCCGCGCGGTACGCGGCAACGTTCGCCCGGGCCGTATCCATCGAAATTAGGAGGGACCTGTCGGCCGCGTTTATGGGATTCTAGACAAGAGTTTTACGCGGGAATCGCGTATCGCGGGATGATTAAACGATTACCGTAACGGGGACCGTTCGGGGCGTCGTTCCCGCCGGGTTATCCTCGCCGAGGAATTCCGTGTTCCGAGACGTCCCCGCTCGAAACCCGAGGTCCATCCTCTCTTCCCCTTTGTATCTCGGTTACGAAATGAATGGCTCGCGTAAATGAAATTATCGCGCGATACGGGCACAGGATAGCGTGACCGGGAGGATCTCTTTCACTTCCGTCTCTTTTCAGGATCCCGGGCACAAAGGGAAACGAATTTATAATCGTCTCTCGGATTCGAACGCGTTTGGTAGCTATTTAACTCCGATTTCAATGCGCTTTCTTTCCCGTGCGTGCTCGGACGCCTCTCGTTTGTACATCGGCATAATACCTATTAGTCTATATTTTTGTCGGATAAGTGGCGAGTAATGTATTCCGCCGTCACCATTTGTCACGCGGCACTCGACGACGACCGATTCAACGGGCGAGCGAGGCCTCGCGTCAAAGGGGATCCCGAGACGACTCGGATCGTCGCGGTGTCGCTGAAAGGATCTACGTGGAATATTTGTTCACGGTCCCTGATTCCCGTGTGTCAGGGGACAAATCGATACCGTTTACCGTGATATCTCTTTATCGGGTCTCGAGAAGAGATTCGAGACGCGGCGAGAACCTGTCAGCGATATTAATTCCCCGGGCACGTAACGGAGGGCCGAGAAATAAAAAGAAATATTTCAATAACGGACGGGACGGATTTACCGAAAATCGTATCTGTCAGCCAAAACTTTTCTATGTATCCTTTTCGAGTCGTTACGCTCGGCGATATTTTACCATCCATAAAAAGACGATTAATCAGGTGTCTCCTCTGCCCCCGAGCCCCGATCTTTTTATACATATTATATCGTCGTACCTGCCGCTCATTTGTTAGAAATAAAAGTCTACCTGCGATGCCGGCACACCTGCGCGCCCTCGAGAAACCGAACCCACACGCGTGAAAAAACTTGTGCACACATCGCTCGATGCCCTCTCCGACCGTCCGACTCTCTCACCGAGTTACGACGTGTTTAACATATAAATGAAAATCAGGCCTATAAAAGTTTAACGCCCGCGATTATCTGGCTGCTCGACTTCTCCCACCCCTCGTTTTTTTCCGTCGCTCACCCCTTGCCAAGCCGCTCATTTACGGGCTCCCCCGGACCGGAGAATTCTATTTCGGCTTCTTTTCGTGCCGTTTATACCTAAGAAACCGGAGCATCGGGTCTCTCGATCGAGGATACGAACGCGATAACGGACCGCGGAGACGTCGAATCGGTTCGAACGTCACGCGGGATCGACCGGCTGCTGTTCGAACGAATTAACTTCGGGCGAAAAACCTCGTCGATCGCTCTCGTCGAATTCCACGAGAAAACGTTGCTCACCGCGAGAGAATTCGAACAGCCCGCGCGTATTTAACAAATTATTTCAACGAAAAATCAAGAGAAACGGACCTTAGTCAACGTTTCCTTTCGATTCCCCGTAGAGGAGTTACTCACTGAAATTCTGTGAACGTCCATCGAGGACGACCGACATCCTGCGAGAGCCCGTTCGACGAACGACCAAACAAATCTCCCTACCGATAACGCTTTTTCCACTTTAGATCGCATGCCACGCGGCGAACGAGACCTCGCTGCGGGGCTGTCGATAGGATACCGAGGAAAACTGACCGTTGGGGGCCTTTTCGTGCGCCTTCTCTCTCTATTTTTTTCTATTTCCCTCTGGGCTAGAATTCCTCGACTCGCGTCCCTATCCTGTTTTATCTCGACGAGCTCGAGATTCGGGGCTAAAATTTCTCTCGAACGTTATTTCGCTCGAGTTACACATCCGTACGTCACGCGTTTCGGCGCGATCGAGTGTACGTAGCCGGGATAAAACGTGCCTTCGGATACCTGATAAAAGTTTCGTTTACGGAAGAAACGATGGACCCGTTTCGAATGATTCCGAACTCGGGAACCTGGAGACCACCACAGGAATCGCGAGACAATAGAGAGGGTGCATGACCAACGAAGGACCGAACGAAAGGCACTTGGCTTGTCTCCTACCTGACGATTTCTAATCCCGGCTAAGAGGCGATTCGGCCGTCCACCGGGAATTATCTCTTACCTGTTCGGCACAGGGAGCCGTTTCCCCATAATTTATTGCTTCTGAATCTCAACATTGTTCTAAAATTTCCGATACGAACGAGCGAAGCGAGGGGAGCTCTACGAGGTGGAGGAGGAGCGGGAGGAGGAGAAGGAGGAGAAGAGAGAAAGATGATGTTCGGGCCTGGGGATTAAGGCGCACCGTGGGTCCGGGGCCTCTTCGCCGGGAAAGGGACGACGGTTCTCGTCGAAAACGTAATTAATCAAGCTCAAATGCGGTCTAATGAGCTTGTACGGTACAGATGGACGGATGGACGTTCCACGAATCGACGATCTAATAGCGCCACGTCGTCGACTGTATACAAGCCAACCGTCAGACATCATCAATTCGTATCTCGCGATCAGTTATGAAATCCCGATGAAATTCCACGAGGAAACAACCAGATTCCACGACGAATCGAAACCTGTCCGTCCGTCGATCTCGAGAGACGAATCGAGCGGGCGATTCGACGACTGGAATCGATGAAAACGCGGAGTGGCGGACGTTCGACGTAAAAATTCTGTATCGGCGACTCGACGAGCGACCTGACAAAGGAAATGGGACTTGTCCGAAGAGGAATGCACGGTTCAACGCGTCGCGCGACACGCGCGAGTATTCGCGTGTGGACTCGCTCGTCTTTAAGAAACGATGAAAAGGCGAACGGTCTTCGTAGCCGGGACGGGGCGATAAAGACAGGAGCTGGTTTACGGAGACGGAGACGGAACCGAAGTGATTCTCGGTAGATGCGTGTCAGACGCGTTCTTCTCGCGTGCTTAAATTTAGAATACCGGTATCCTCTCTCTCGCGCGCGCGCTCTCGTACTCGTCTCTACCCGCGAGACGACTGAATACGCATCTCGAGTGCACTCGAACAGACGAGTAGAAGCGCAAGTACTCAAGCGCAAAAAATCTGATTTACCATTCCGTTCGCGCGTCCAACGATTCCACGGTGATTAAGTTCTTCCGCGGCCGCGTCGACGAATCCGTAAGAAAATCGAACGACGCGCTACCGCGAATTCCGGATGGATTTTTCGACGGACAGATAATTACGATCGAAGAGAACGTACGGGGTGGTTTCGTCGCGGGAAACGACTACCGCGGAATGCCGACAATCGAGGAACGGAGCCGCGCGAACATTTTTTTCACGGGCGCGGCGAAGATTTATTGGCCGGCGAAGTTTCCACGAGGGGCACGCACCGCGATACGATCGGCGGCGCTGCTTCGTGATTTATCATTCGGCGTGCTCGAATTCGACGTTGACGATTATTACGAGCGGACGGAATACGGAATACGACGACGAGGTGACCGTGTGGCGCCGCGCGCCGGTTGCGTGTTGGACCCAGCTGGCCAACTTCCATCATTTGCACCCACGCCTCATCGTTCGCGGCTTATTGGATTATCCGTGGCGAATCGTAAATCTCGTCTCGTGTTGCCGATTCGCCATAAACACCCTTTTGCTCCCCAGATGCGCCGCGGCGAACGCGGTTACACACGCTGTTTCGCTACCATCCCGTAAACACTTCTCGTTCGGACGGCGAAATAATTTCTGCGATCAACGGGAGCACGAATACGGGGTAAGAAGGAGAGTCGACGGGGTTCCCGAAAGCGGCGCGAGTACCGTCCCGCGAACGGTTCTCGTTGAACGGTGAAACAATTTGTCTGATCGATACGGGATACGGAGATACGCGGAGGAAAATCAATCGACTCTGCGAAACGAACTCGTCGGAGAATTCCGGGAAGCGTAGAGGCGTGAAAAATTGGGAAAATGGTCAAGCGGTTCTCGTTCGGGAAGCCGGCGGAGTGAATCGAGGCAAAAGCGTCGAAGGGGTGAAGAATAATAATTAGTGGGGTCGCGGGGGTGAAACGGTGGAAGGCGCTAAGGCCCGGGGAGAAGGGGAGGAAGAGCGGAGGAAGGCTGCTCGAAGCTACTCGAATGGTCGACCGACAAATGCCGGGCCAGAGGGAAGAAGGAGGCACCGAAGGAGGAGGCGAAACGGCGGAGGAGGAGGAGAAGCGATGGCGTGATAAATGATCGAGTATTTAACACTCTTTACGGATTAGCATATAAACTACGGGCAGTCCATAGATCTTCGTGGCAACGCATTAACGGACGAGGAGGAGAAGAAGAAGAAGAAGCAGCAGCAGCAGCAGCAGCACCAGCGGAGAACCAAGGGATGATCTCTCTCTCCCTCTATCCCTCTGTCCCTTTCTCCCTCTCCCTCTCCGTGAACGTAAGCGATCTTTCTGCGAATCGACTCGCCGCGCGAGTTATTGTTTTGCGGTTCTTCCACCTTCTCCTTCCCTTTTGTCCGTCGATCTCGCCGGAGCATTCGTCGTCGATTCGAGTCGCGGGGCATCGCGAAAACCTCGTTAATCCGGCGATAACGAACGAGCTTCGTTACGCGCTCTCGAGATACCCGTCGAGATAGCGTTTACCGAGGGATCGGGGGCCTCCGCGTAATTATTTTATCCTAATTGATATTTCCACGCGATTAAGATCCGACCCCACGAATCGCGGCGATCATCGGCCCGATCGAGAACGGTTCTCCTCCTCCTCCTCCTCCTCATCGTCGATCTCGAGATACGGAAAATAGGTTTCGAGATCGACGCGGCTCGGTTCCCTCGGCGAGAGCCACTTCCGTCGAGGATACGCTCGCGGGAACTTGTATTCCGCAATTAAGTCCCTTGTAGTTCCTACCCAGGGGTGGATAATGGTCGGATCACCCCTAGAAGCCCCTTAATCGGCTGCTAATAAACCCGACGAGGAGAAAATGACGCTCACGGATGAAAGAGATTCGTTGATTAATTGATTAGGGAGGCGCCGATGTCCGCCCCGCGCATTATACCCGGCTATACCTAGTCATTACGGGGCGCTCACCCACACGACCGCGTTCCTACGCGCGCTGCTGGACTCGCGCTCGTGAAAAGTTACTTCTCAATCTCACGGGCCGCAGATTTTTGCGCGAGGCGAATCATTTAAAAAATTGCCGTTGGTACCGCGTCGTACGTACGCGATCCGCGGCCCGCGCATAAATGCACGCGATTACGAATGCGCATACACAATGGTCTCCCGCGCGCGTTCCGTATATAACTAAAAATACAACCGGTAATTATAACGCCGGTTAATCTTAAGTATTGACGCGAAACACCCGAGTGTAGATACACCTGTCACTCAACCGAACCGTAACCAACGGTTAATTAATTTTTATCGATAAAACGAGTACGCGAACCCGTCGCCTGCTTCGATCCGAATCGTCGGAACCGATGGAACGCGATCGGTCGAAGAAGAGGCGCGCGTTCACTCGAGCTTACGGGCAATCCGGTCCGAACTCGTTTTGTTCCCCGTCTCTCGCTCTCGCGGTAATAACCGAGGAGACGACATAGTCGCGATCTCGTTGACGAGAAAGTCGCGGGAGTTGTAAGCGGGTGTCCGAGCTCGCGGCGTTCCTTTTCCCCAATTAGCGTCGAACCGAGTCCGCCCGGCGGAATTACGCCGGGGAAAATTAAGCTCGGTGCGTTTGGACGACGGGCCTCGGACGTCGGCTGCACGCCACGAGAATAGCAGCGGGCGCACCGAATCGTCATCGCGAGGATTCGTTTTCACGGTGGAAACGGGAAAGCAACCGCGGCGCGATCGAAACGAACGCCGAGGAGCCCGCCGCTGAATCGTCGAATGGTACCGCCGGTACCGATGTTTACTCGGCCGAGTGGGAGGCACGGGGCTGGTTCTCGGTAGGCATAAAAGTCGACTGATGCGCGCCAACCGGGGCTCGGATCAAAAGGCTCGGCTTTCAAACAATGTTCAACGTGTTTTCACCGACGCGGCCTCCTCTCTCGCCTTCCGACGAAACCGACAAAAGGTCGTTCCTCAATGGGACCCAGGTGCGCGCCGCGGCCAGAATAAAAAATCGGCATTGTACTCGCGAGAGGGGAGCGAACGATCCCGCGCGATATTCTCGATCGGCCGTGCTTTCTCGGTACGCGTACTCCGTTTAGAGAGCCGCGAAATGGCCCGCGAAGATTCGTGCTCGAAACAATGGCCGCCGTGTGGCATTAACGAGACCGAGACCCGAGGTTGACAATATCGTTTTGTGGCGAACACGGCGGTGGTCACGAACCAGCCG
Organism: Ceratina australensis; assembly: GCA_004307685.1. Lineage (NCBI taxonomy): Eukaryota > Metazoa > Arthropoda > Insecta > Hymenoptera > Apidae > Ceratina > Ceratina australensis. Next base: position 40,912 of record SHCU01000230.1, on the reverse strand, counting down.
CCTCGCCGATTTCACCGCCGGGATATTTATCGCCCTCGCTCCGTCTTCCATTCTCTTTCACGCTCGCACTATACATAGTGCCACGAAGTCTCGCTAAATAGTCGCGCGACGAGGTATACACGGCGCGCCGAACCCAACGATTCCGGTCGCTTCTACATTGTATCGATTCAACGCCACAGACATCCTCGATTCCTTCAAATAAATTCGGAGACTCGACGAAGACTTTGTAGCGTACGCGACGGTAAGGATCGTCGCCTCATCGCCACGCGTCGCGCTGGAACGTCAACGTTCTCATCGACGCACGCGTATCTCGGAGATTTGATTTTTTTTTTTTTTTCCCTCGAATACCTGGGGGTTCGATAAAAAGTTGATAGCCTCGATATAAAAAGGGTTTCCCGATAGAGGCGGCGCGAGCAACACGCGAGCGCAGGTGTGGCACGCGACCGACGCGAATCTCACGCGACGCGAACGACGCCGCGGTGGTACTCACAGGATGCACACGCGGGGCGTGTTCATCGAGCGGTTCGACGCCAGCGAGCGAACTCAGGTAACGCGGTGATCGCGGCGCTCGTACCTCGTGTCCCTCTGTAACGCGATATCGCGTTAAACCGTGCCCTTTCGCCTCTCGCGCCTATTTCCTCTCGATTTTTTTTCCACGGTCCTCGCCACCCAACGCATTTCGCGTGCCATTCTCCTTCCCCTGCTCCCCGTGAAACGCTGCTTAATCGACCGTGGGGCTCGATTCTAAATGAGCCGCGATCGTTTCTATTCGACCGGCCGATACGCGATGGACGTTCGTCGACGACGAGAGTTTCGTCTCGTTCGAGCTCGTATGAAATTGTTTCTTCGAAAGGAAAGAACGGTACCAGGAACGGGCTAACGATTTTAATAACATTATTAAGAGAGACGGGGAACGCAGGGGACGTAACGGGAGAGTGTGGGTAAAGGGGAACGGGTGCTCGAATGATTTGTGGCGTGCTGGCCCTGGCAAATTGGACGATTACAGGGAGGGAAGCGTAATGCTCGAGATGTTCGGCTGATTCGGACACCGACCGAGAGATCGCATCGGGTGGATTCGATTGAATTCGGTGGGAAACGACGAAAGCGTTTCTTAATCGCAGGGACAGAATTTATCTCCCATCACGCGATTCTACCCCGAAAAAGCTGTCCGAAAAGATAGGGATCGGCGTCGGGGAATCGGGTAAATCGATCGGACTCGAACGGGTGCCGTTTAACGAGCGATTCACGATTCCCGCGTGAATCCGCGATCAGAAGATAACGGGTATCCGGCTCGATCGACACGGATCGCTCGAATCGCTCGGACGGGCCGAAGATATTCAGCGGAGAACAAACGAGGGGCATTTGTCGACGCGGAAGAGACCGAGCGACAGGTGAGGAGGGCACGGATTTCGTTCCGCGTACGCGGTGGAGATTCATTGTACGTCGGCTCGCGGCGTAGAGAGAGGATCTCGTTGAAAGCGAGGTGTCGTTCGAACGGAACGAATTCATGCAGATGCGGCGACGATTTTTCTTCGAGAAGAAAAGTAACACCGTATTACGAATTCACCGGAGGATCTGCTACCATTATACGCCGAGGATACCGAATCACCGCACAAAAGACGCGGTGCCGATCCTTCGACCGTTCCGATCTGTCGCGACGCGAATATTGAAACAGCGACGCGGTGAATCGGTGAGAATTTTTATCGAGAGCAGAACGACGACGAAGTAGCGCGATTAATCGGTTACTTCGTACGAGTATGCTTTACCCTCGTACGCGATCATAGTTTCAGGATAACCGAACGGTTGGGAAAGGGGAAAGTACCTCGGATCGTACGGCGCGATTACAATTACACTGGCACGCGTTTAAGCATCGATCACTTTTGAAAATAGGAGGCACGGTAGATGGGATGTCGCTCAGGTATAGTGATAAAATCACAAAGAGCGGAAGAGAAAGAACGAAACGCACTCGATGAGAGGCGAACGCGCGCGGCTGGCCCCGATCATTTTTCATCGGCGATCGCATTAATTATCATCGGATACTTCGATCGGTCGAGCCGGTCATTAAAAACGATCGATTAAAGGGGGGGAGAGAGGTCACACTCGGCGACTGTTAATAGCGTGCCCGGGCGTACGTTTAGTACGATCGATTAAAGATACCCTAATGATTCTCTCCGTAATTTCTCGTTCCCCGATATCCCATTTATCATTTTCCATTGCGAATGCAACGCGCGCGGATACCGGTAAAATTCGCCCGGCGACTCGTTCACCGGAATTTGCATTTCAATCGAATCAGGGATCGGTCAAAAGATCTCGTTCCCGGTGTTAGCGCGCGTTCGCGCCGAGTATCCTTATATCGAAACGATGCGTTTTAACGGTACGCGTATTCTGCCGGATACACGCCACAGCTGACTCTCGCACAGGTGCGGTATCGCGCGAATTCTTTCGCCGGAGAGACACGTGCTTTTTTAATCGCGCGTGCCCGACGGTGCGCCCGTGATTTCTTCGCGCGATCCACGGTGACACTCTATTCGCTCGAAAACGATACTCGCACGCTCGTTCGATGATCGCTATTAAACTCAGCCGCGAAGATCTAAGCGTATGGTATAGGTCGGCCCGCACGTGCACACTTCGGCCGTACCGTAAAACAGGAAAGAGGTGGAGAGGCGCAGAATCTTGGTCCAAGCGAACAGGGTGGCGAACGCGAGCGAGTTATGGCTGCTACATCCGCTTCCGTCCCACGCTCCTATACCTCGGCTCGGTTACTCGTTGCCCGATACTTAACGGTTTACGACGCGCGATCTTATCAACCCCTTGTCGATGGTTTATTCTTAAGGGCTCGAGGCTGCCTAAGGGCTCCGTGCTAGGTGAAAATTCTTCAAAATCTTTTCGCTACCGATTATCCGGCGGCGAGGAGGAACATTCCTGTGGTCCGGAGAGCCACTTAAGCGACTCCGAGGCCGCTCGTTCTCCTCCGACGATAAAAACCGCGTAAAAAGTAAGGCGATCCCCGGTCGATAACGCTTCTCTATCTTCTCCTTCGCTACTCGTTCTCTTTCGGAACAAATCCAGCTACCGTGTCATTTAACTCGAAACGGTAGCTCCACGCGTTCGGAAACATCGAGGATTCGAGTTCTAGTTACTTGGAAAGAAACGTCGCGTTCCGCGAGTAAATTAACCCATTCGCTGCCAAAACTAAATTATACGGGGTGTAAACCTACGATAGAACTAAATTGTACTATATATGTGAGACGAGTACACTCGTCCTCGGCACCGAACGGGTTAAAGACAACGCTTGAACGGCCACGCGTTACG
>SHCU01000230.1:5630-24901 GCA_004307685.1 Ceratina australensis | reverse complement strand
GCCCATCGAGACGCAGACCCCGTCGAGGGAAAGTGCCATAAAACGACGCGAAGGTCGCGAAGGGAAAAAAATTCGAACCGAAACGTTTACCTCGGCACCATTTTTTTGTGTAACCGTCCTGACGGCAAATAAGTCGGAGCGTCTAAGTCAATTTCTCGATTCCTCGACACACGCGCGGTCTCTAACCCTACGCGCAGGAGATTGTTAAAAAAAAAAAAAGCGAGAGAATCGAAAATAGGCGAGAAACGCGGACGAGGAAAAATACGTGGGGTCGTTGGGAAGATCCGAGGAGACGATCGGGCGTGAGGTTCGTGAAAAGCCGTGATCGGCACGCCGGTTATGAGCTCCGAGGGCGGTCCGCAAGATCAAGTTCGGGGAAAAGGGTCCCATATATTTATAACCGCGTGCCGCGTTTCATGTAAAGTAAATCGGAGACGCGGCGGAAAGACGGACGGACGATGGCTGGGCTCCGCCGGATTTAATTAATGACCCGCCGAGTTTGATCTGCCGCTACAAAGGCCGAACGCGATCTCCTTCCTCTTGTTTCGTGCCCTCTGCCACGCACGACCACCGAGCCGCTCTCTCTTACCGAGTAGACGGAGACGCCCGGAACGTTTATTTTCGTCGCAACCGAGAGAACACCGACTTCGACTCTCGTATCATTGTTCCTTCGGCACTTATCGACCCCTCTTCCCGTTTTACCGCGCGCGATCGAATAATATTCCTAAACGTACGGGTACGAGTTTACGACTCGAGCGATTTCACCGCGAGAGCGGAAGGAAATAAAAAGAGGCGCGTAATTCGATAAAGACAATTTCTTATCAGAAATTGAAAACCGTGGTACGCGACGCTTCCTCCTTATTTTTATTGCTACCGAACGCTCTTTGTCGCCGTCGGTAAATTGAAACGCGTAAAAATTGGCGACAGCGCGAAACGGTTACGGGTTATCACGAGCGTTATCGAACTCGTTTCCTAGCCGCGAGGGGAGGGAAGACTAACAGGTTTTCGAGTAATTGTCTCCGTCGTTTCAAAAATTACTGGTAACGGTACTCTCGCGTGAAAATGGTATCTTCTTTAAACAGTTCGTCATTGTTATCGGTACACGTATATAAAATAGATGATCGCCGCCGCGGGAGATAGCGAGGGCTAGCGGAAATTAAGAACGACTCGGCAAACTCGATGATTAATCGAACGAATGAGGAAAAACAGTAAATATCACTGATACGGCCGGGGCCTTGACTCATCCGACATATTTTTCCATCATTAATATTTGTATAATAAATGCGACGAAAGGAACGTGCCGATATCTACGCGTATCGAACCCTGTCGTTCGTTTACTGCGTCTCAATACCGGCTACGAGGAAATTCGGATGCATATATTTCACCGCGACGAATATCGATGGACACGTGTCAAGGGAATCACGACGGAACGGCGGCGGCATCGAATCGAATCCGGATCATCGGCGAAGGATCGCGGAGCAAAAGTTTTAGGCGCGCGGGATAGGCGCATGGATTTAATGAATGGCCCGGCGTTCATCGAGGCGCAATAAAAACGAAAGTCGAAGGTATCTACACGAGTTCCGTTGGGACCCCCTGCGGTGCTCCCACGTAGAGATCACGGCTTCATCACCGGATATCTCTCTCGGTTCCGTGGACCGTATGCACGCAACGCGGGTTCGTAACCCGTGCGCGTTCGTGAAATAATATTCGTACGGCGGCCGATGATAAACAGCTACGAATCGAAGTCGTTTTGGCAGCGAGATCGATTTAGATTGAGAGATTACTCCTGGCGCGGTCACCATCGTGTCGTTGGGGCACAGGGAAGGGAACGACCGGGGGGTGCCTGATTTATCGGCTCGGCCGGGCCTTTTGTCAGGTATATAAATTCATTGACCATCGAAATCGTCATCGCTGTAATCGCCTTTATTTATCAATATCGCCGGGAAGGCGCATCCATCAAACCTGTCTATTTAGCTCGAGCTTCCTCGGAGACGACGATCCTTTCCGTGGCTCGCGATCATCGAAAACTGTCCCCACAGTTATTTCCATGATATTTGATACGACATTTTCTTCGACTTTTTCACCTATCCGGAGATATCTCGCTTCGCGATGCATTTTGTAACGTGCCCCGAAGCTCGTGAACGACGATGCTCGAGCGGAGCTCGTAAACAGTTTCGCGTGGAATCGACGGTAAACCCGGTCTTCGGTGGGCGACGACTCTCCACGTGTTTGCCAGATTCGACTTCCTAAACCTCTAACCACGAATTATTTTTATCGCCCCGCTCTTACGCAACAACGGTTACCCTTAGCAGGGGGTGCTCGTTTTATACTTGACACTTTTAATACTCGAGAACGACGGAATCGAGAAACCCAGAGAAGATACGATGATCCGAGGAGACAAAAATCTTTTGGCTAATTCAGACCGTCGACGATTTTCAACCCTTTGCGCTCGCAATTAGGAAATAGAGGCTTAATGGGGTAACCGAGGCCCATCGAGACGCAGACCCCGTCGAGGGAAAGTGCCATAAAACGACGCGAAGGTCGCGAAGGGAAAAAAATTCGAACCGAAACGTTTACCTCGGCACCATTTTTTTGTGTAACCGTCCTGACGGCAAATAAGTCGGAGCGTCTAAGTCAATTTCTCGATTCCTCGACACCCGCGCGGTCTCTAACCCTACGCGCAGGAGATTGTTAAAAAAAAAAAAAGCGAGAGAATCGAAAATAGGCGAGAAACGCGGACGAGGAAAAATACGTGGGGTCGTTGGGAAGATCCGAGGAGACGATCGGGCGTGAGGTTCGTGAAAAGCCGTGATCGGCACGCCGGTTATGAGCTCCGAGGGCGGTCCGCAAGATCAAGTTCGGGGAAAAGGGTCCCATATATTTATAACCGCGTGCCGCGTTTCATGTAAAGTAAATCGGAGACGCGGCGGAAAGACGGACGGACGATGGCTGGGCTCCGCCGGATTTAATTAATGACCCGCCGAGTTTGATCTGCCGCTACAAAGGCCGAACGCGATCTCCTTCCTCTTGTTTCGTGCCCTCTGCCACGCACGACCACCGAGCCGCTCTCTCTTACCGAGTAGACGGAGACGCCCGGAACGTTTATTTTCGTCGCAACCGAGAGAACACCGACTTCGACTCTCGTATCATTGTTCCTTCGGCACTTATCGACCCCTCTTCCCGTTTTACCGCGCGCGATCGAACGACGAATAAATCGAATTTACGAAAAAATGGGCATCGGATTAAAGGTGAAACGATCGAGTTCGTTCGTTGGCCAAAATCGATAAACGCGAGAGACTAGAAATTGGTGCTTGGTAGGAGAGTAAACGCGGAAACCGCGAGACCCGGTATAGTTATTTCGAACTTGACCCAGATTCCCTTCCGGCAAGCTCGGACTCTGGACATCGAGTCAAAAGTCGAGTAGATCTATTTATTCTCTCGGCAGGTTTGTCAGCGGAGGCGGCGAAAGAAGCGGATTGATCGATCAGGGTCGTCGCGCCTTTATTTCGCGCGGGATCTCGTACTGACCCGCGGTACGCGCGTAACATTTATTTTCGGCCGTACCACGGCCGTACGCGGGGAGCCGATGATCACGAGTCCGTTCGGGGATTCGGGGTAGCTGAGACCGGCAGAAAAGATTTTTCGCGGCTAAGAGGCGACGTGCAACGATCGTTAAACGCGCGAGACGATTTTGATCGAGTTTCGGGGTGTCGAGTAGGCGGGGGGAGGGTACGAGCAATATTAATAGCGTAGGTGGTGCGTAGGATATTGTTAGAACCGTGGGGGCTGTGTTACGCGGTCCAGAGGGGAGCCTCCTTGCTAATGGGGTTTTAATGACGGCCAGCTGTCCGTCCGTCACACACTTTTAGACGACTATCCGGTATTTCTGTATCGCCATCTCTCGATCCGATTCCTCCGCGTCGAGAGGATCGGACTCCTACGCCTCTGCCCGGAACAGCTTCACGGAATCGACGAATACCCTGTTGTCCGAAGAGATTCTGTTTTCGACGCCGCTCGACAATGACGGATTCGAATTCGCGATTAATTTATCGGTTGTCGCGCGAGCTTTATTTATAACGCGTTCGGGAATATTCCGCGTGACAGAAGTTATTGGCAATGATTCGAGCCCCCTACGGCGTCGAGCACGTGCATGCCTAAAGGGTGGCGCTTAACGCGAGCCAGAGCGACGGACCGCGATGCGATTTTACGGTCCATTAACTCATCCGGCTAGACGACTCGCGACGCGAGATTCGCGAGCCGACCACCTTCCATTCCCGGTCGAATTTAGACCCGGAGATTCGATCGTCCACGCGTCCGCTCTTCGTTAGAGTCTGTTCGTTTCACCGGACAAATTACGTTTAACGCGCGACGCGTAAAGCATCGAGATGCGGATCGGACGTTTTCGACGAAACTGTCGATCAAGATTATCGAATAAATTCTCGTGCCACCGAGAGGGATGGGAGCTTAAAGCGAGAAACTATGCGCAAATACCCGAGAGATTGGGGTTCGTGCCTGTTCGCACAGGCCTCGAGGTTCCTCGAGAGAGAATCTTGGGACCCTTGCTACCTGAACGACTAATTATGGTCGAAAGTATGCCCAACCGGTGACTCACGCCGACCACTTTGTCCTTATAACAGCGATGTTTTCTATCGCGAAATCGCGATTGCGGAGCCGTTTAGTTTGGACAGGATGGGCCGGAAGTGACAGCAGAAACGGAAAATATAAGATCCTACGGGCACGCACGGAATGTCCATTAGAGCAAACGCTACCTCGTCTTATCTGGACCGTCACCGAACTATTCTCGGAACGTACACGGTACAAACCGGTGTATCGTGAATTTCATCGATATCGAACCGGGCTCGTAAAACTGTCAGGGATTATTACTTGAAATTACATTGATCGCGATATCTCTGTCCGTGTCGTTATCTTACGAATAGTTAGACTCGCGGCCGGAAAGAACGGAGCGTAATTAAGAAGCGATCGTTAACGCATCGGAGCAAAGGCTGCGAGATTGTCCCTCGACTCGAATAAACGGGAAATCCCGAAAAATCTATTGTCAACGAACCAGGAGGCCACCATCTGCCGACCACATGATCGTCTATCCCGCTCATCTCCCTGCCACGCTCTTCTCTCCTGTCCTAATCCCCAATTTTCCTTCCGCGAAAGCGTCTGTCTTAGACCATAACCTAGAATAACCGAGATGCCTGTGGTCTCGCCGCCTCGAGACGAATTTATGGAAAACCGTTCCTAGAACCCACGGCATTTCCCTATTGTTCTCCCGTCTCTTCGCGCGAATTAAAGGGATATTTAGCAACGATGCGAGAGCCGTGCTCCGAGCGAAATCCGTGCATTTATCATCGGCACGAAAATAAAATAAAAACGCTGTCGAGCGGAAAGTAAGATCGATTGCCGAGGCGACCCCAAGACGACGCGCGTCCTGAAATAATGCCAGCGACATCGGATATCGGAGGAATTTTTAACGATCACCACCCACGAGGCTCTTACCTCGTGACGGATCCGACCAAACGCTTCTAACTTCGTTAACGCGTAACTCGTTTACTCCGATTAAAACGTAACAGCGAACGCCGCTACTCGTTTACCTCGCTTGCCAGTTCGCAATTTTTACTCCGATCGAATCGCGAGAGAAAATCGACGTACGGATAAAAAATTGTAATAAAACGTGTCGCTTGTAACGTTACGCGCGACGCAAGTTTCTATTTGTTTAGGCGCGGAAAATAATCGTTCGTTTATGTAATTGGGACGGAGGCTCGGATGCGCGGCGAATAGAAATCGAATTTTCCTCGATTTCACTTTCGAGCAGAAACTGAAAGTCGAGGGAAAAGGGAGATACGTAAGACCGGCTGTCCGGTTTCTTAAGTGTTCCCGCGGTGTAATTTTTCCCTCGGTTATCTGAGACACATTCTACCGATAAGGGGAACATCGTCGGGACAAGCACTACCGACTCGACTCACCGGAAAACCACTCGCCAGATTACCACCCCGGCGATTCCCCGTTCAACGACAATTATATAAAACGGTAGAGAGAAACGATCCGCGCAATTTTTCTCCGGATTTTCGGCCGGCTACGACCGTGAAATCTGACCGCCCGGCATCTTTGACCGGGCGATGCGGCCCGAGATGGGTTTTTCGTGGCACGAGAAGGCCAGATGCTCTTCGAGGGAAAACAGCCTTGACCTTGGAACGTGGCGGCTATGGAACGGAAGCACGTGCCTGGATTTGCTTATCTACTACCAAGGGAATAGAAAAATCTCTGGTGTTCGGCCGTCGTGCCGCGCGTGTTTACGAAAATTTTATATCACATTTTTCGACGATAAATATAATTTTCGTATCGCGTATCGTATCTTTTATACCTTTCATCCTCTCCGATCGATAAATACAAGGTGGAGAGAATCGCGAGAGGAAACTGGAAATTCATATAAAGAGTGCGGTCGAGCTTGAATATGCTCCCGGAAGGATTCAGCGGTTTCCGTGCCTTTAATAGCGATTCAATGGCTCACGGTTTTCAGATCTCGGCCGGATCGCGAAAAGGACGAGCCGAGAAGTTATGGTCAATGGAAGATGCTCGATCGCGGAAGTTGCAGAAACACCGCGGGTCTGATAAATAAAATTGAACGCGGTTTACTGCTTCCGGCAACCGTTGGCTCGAATTCACGGATCGTTAATCGTTTGGCGAATCGCTTAGGAAGAGGTCGAACAAAAGAGGGACTATCGGCAGCACCGGCGGAGGGACAGGGTGCGAAGTGGCTGGCGTGATCGAAGGTCACTGCTCGGGGAAATAAAAAGTAAATCGTGGCGCGACGACGACGACGACGACGATACAGCCGATCGCGTGTCAGTCCGAGAGAACGGGAGCCGACAGTGGCTCTTTTGGCTCCTTGAATGAATAATCGGTCTCCACTACTCCCCCGTGCCGAAATTACGCCGCGCGTAACCGTTTATTTTAACGTTAATTTAATGATACAGTGAGAATCGACGAAACGAATCCTGGCTTCGCGGAAGCTTCGAACGCCTCGAGCCGGGACGCAGCGGACGAACTCGTTGATGCCTGGAACCGTAGACGCGACGAGATCACCGACCATCACTCGGATCGGTCGCGTTCATTCCGAACGCAATTGTCGTCTATAGCGCGATCGACTCGATGCTCGGTGAGCTCGACCGGTGCGGCAACGGAGAAAAATAAACGGAGGATCGCGAGCTGGCGTTCCGAGAGTTTTCGACTAACGCAATAAAGGTACGCGCGATAATATTGCGAATAATAAATATCGGGATGTAAATCCGTTGGCCTCGGTAACGTCGGGCATAAATCAAGGATGTCGGCCGCGGCGAGGGGAGCGCACCGTCCATCGGTCCGTCCGTTTTGTACCCTCGTAGAATCGCCTCGTAAACTCGTCAAACTCGACTCGCGAAACAGCATTAACTACCGGGATAATACAATCGTCGCTCGCGTACAGTATCGAGCCGAACAGATTTCTGGGCCAACGGAACAGATAAAATTCGCCGTAACGAGAAATTTCTGTCCCGAGCGGCGTCATCGAAAAACTAGGTTTTGGGCCGAGGGAATAGCCCAAGTCCGTATGCAAGTCCGATACCAGACGCCGAAACATCGGCAACGAAGAGACGACGTCCGTCGACGAGGGAAAATGATTCCGTGAATTTTCGCGAGGTGAAGGGCAAAGGGCAGACTCGTACACGAACAGTGGCGAATCACCGAGGGAAAGTTGTACCGCGGCGAGAAGTTCGATTATTACCGCGAGGAATCCTGTCGATAGATTACAGGTATCGCCGGGCAAAAAGCGCTAATTAATCCAATTATCGAGGACGCTATGGCCTAAACACGAGATCAAAGATGATCCTCGTGTACGGGTTATTATATAGCGAACCTTTTTCAGGAACATCTGCAGTCACGCGATGTCCCGATCAGATTCGTGGAATAACTTTATACCATATACCTTCTCATTTCCCATACGAATCTCTGCCGCCAGTATGAATATCGAACGCGTACACCGTCTCACGAGTTATCGTCGTTTATCTGTATCTCTTTTAACCCATTCGGTGCCAAGGACGAGTACAGAAGTTTCCGAAAGTTAAACGATACCACTTGAAATATAAATGGCAATATGGGAATAACTTGGTATAATTTAGGTTAGCCAGCGAATGGGTTAACGGGAAGAGCGCGATCTTTACGCAACGATCGCAACGTTCGACGGTCTTTACTTTTGAAACTTGGAGAGGTAAATCGGTATTTTCTCCGCGTTCCCGGTTGGGAATTATAGAGCGAAACGGGACTCCGTGCAGAAATCGCGAGTTCACGCGTCGAATGGGTCGCATTAGCCGCCGAGGTGGTCGTTCGATATGCCTCGAGGTACCAGGTATTACGAACGAAATAAATAACGATGAAATTTTTATACGAGTCTAATGTATACTGTTATACGTCGGAGCGAGAGTAGTTTTGTCTCGGGGAGAAGATATGTGAGAAAGCGCGAGAGAGGTGACATATTGGCCTGTAAAAGCTTCCAGCCTGTTGTTGACGTTGCCACGTCAAACAGGCACCGTGCGACCCGTGTTCACGTGAATACGTCGCCGCGAGAGATCCCCGGTTATTTCTACTCCAACGACAAGCGTATTCTGTACCCGTATGTATTTCCTCGACGCCGAATCGATCACCTTCCGATACTCGATTTTTATACTCGAATCGAACGTATCGCGTTGGAGATCAAACGTTCTCTGTTCGCGCGTCGGTGTTAATTGCGTATCGGTCGAGTAAAGTTCGTCGGCGATCGAGCTGGAACCGAATGAAACCAGAAAAATCCCGACTCGTTGCGTACTAACGAGTATCAGGCAGGTTTCAATTACCGAAATTAGCCGCGACCTTTATCAAGTCGTATTACGCGCGGGCTCGATCCGAGAGACCGTCGCCGTTCCCGCCGCGACTCGTGCCCCGTCTGCGCGCAGGTGCGTGCGGTGCGCTTTGAAAATTGGTCGTCGAGCCAGCGAGACAGATTCGTGATTAAACAAAGGCTCGGGGCTCAAGCGAGCCGCTCGGTTTCCACGCTCTTTCGGTTAAACGCGCGATTAGCCATCGTTCGTAAACCCTCGCACCCTCTCCTTGATCCGACGTAACTCAATCTCGTGATTGCGAAACTCCCGTGATGAATCGCGAAAACATTCCGAGCGAACTCGACGCGCGGACTCGTTCCTCTCGGAGGAGCTACGGAATTCAACGCGACTCCTCGCTCGTCGAACGAGATCAATTCGACGAAATTCGATCGAAACCGTCGAATAATCTGGATGGAGATATCCGCGAGGGAGGACGCGTCGATGACGCGTCGCAGCCAACGAATTCGCGTGCAGGGCGCGAAGACGATAATCGAGAAAGAAACGGGATACCGTAAACGCGTTCTGGGGCTTCTCGCCACAGACTTAAGGTTTGCGCGTTGGCGTCGCCGGGGTGGTTGCCGGTGTCAGCACGCGACCTCGCCTGTACGCGCGTTTACTCGCGTGCACGAGACTCCACGCGTCGCGTGTCCATTCGTATGCACCCTCGAACGCAATTACAAATAAATTCGATCGTAATTATGTAAATTACGAATCGATGAATCTGATCGTCGAACGATTATCGCGTTCGCGGGAGCGGCGGTCGCTAGCCGAAGCTCGAAAGAAACGCGCGTTCATCCCCGGAATGCGAGACGAGAAGAAGTCGTCATCGAACTTGAGAAGAAGGCGTAGGGCCACGTCCCTCGACATCCGCCGGAAATAAACCATTCCGAAGTCGATCCTGTCGCCGTGGGTGCAGTCGCGCACGTGGTGTTTCGTCTTGTTCGATGATCTCGAGGAAAGATTCTATTTTCGAACCGAACAAGAGTGTCGCGCTGTCCCAGCCTCTCGATAGATATCTAACGCGTTCAACTCGCACGGGATCAAATATGCGCGCTACAACCATCCGTTTCGGACGTTTGATCCGATTCGATCGTACAATGAAATTTATAAACGAAATATCTAACTATAAATGTTTTTGAATACACGCGAGAAAGGAGCACTGGAAGCGTCGCGAGACCCTCGAGCGAATATGTAGAAGAAAACGCGATACCGTCTGGTCTCGCGGTAAAGGTAGGTAATATCAAACGAGGCAGAGCGTTGTACGGATTCTGTTACTAATATGCCCCGGCCACCGTAGGAACCCCTGCGCTGCATATTATCCGATACCAATAATGCGACTAATCGAGTTAGCCTTACCCCTTAAGCTGATATGCAGCTTTATACGAGCTCAGCCTGTAACGATTGCAACGCGATGCTCGCAGCGGCGAGACCGCGATACCCGCAAATTTTCCTATCTAACAATAAGCCGGCTACCCGTGAAAATCGTAAATTCACCGATTCGTAACGAACGGCGCATAACCCCGGTGGCAGGTGCTATTTAGCCCGGGAGTACAGCCTCGGAGGAAACAATGCACCGGCGAGGAACCCTTTGTTTGATGCTCTATGTAGATTAGATCGCAAAAAATCGGACGTATAGAAACGCGTAATTTTATTAATCGCCGGGCTTCGTTCCGGCAAATTGTACCTTTGAACGTTGCAAAACGATCCACGTTCCACGGATTCTTTCATCTAAAATAGTACTTAAATGATACCGAGCAGCTACCGCTGGTTGCTCCGTTACGGAATATCTCGGCGGTTCTTAAGTCGCAGATTTTCACCGATGAAAAATACATACGGACCGAGTGATCCATAAAATACGTTGAACGCCGTCGTTTAAATCGTAAGACCAGGATCGTTTCTTTCGATCGACACCGTAAACCGGTGATTGATACCGGTCGAGAGAGCGGACTCGCGAGGAACGAAGGAACAATGCGATGCATCGGTGGGTTATAATTTCCGGTGCACGCGGAATTCGGCTATTAAGCCGAAACTGCCCGAGCGCAGCCTATAAAATTCGTCTGGTCTCGCGTGCATTAAACGCTTGCGGTCGCATACTCTCGCAGGTGTCCCGCGGTGCGGGCCGAAACCCGTTTCGTTAGACCGCGAGGTGCACGGTGCATCGATACGAAAATTATTGTTACTACGGATCATCGGGTATTAACGCGCGTGAGACGAAACGCGTATCGACGAAATGTATATTCTTTATTTTATTTGCTCGCACTTCGCGTTCCTCGCGCACATGTCTATCCCCCCTCCCTCTCGTTTCGTACGCGCGTAGATCGTAAAACAAACTGGTGACGTACGGATCATCCTACCGATAACAAACGAAAACTAAACCCTCGAAACGGCACGAGATTCTGTTTCCTCTGTTACGAACCGATTTAAACCGATCAACGATTCAGCGCGCGCGGATCGGCGAAGAATCTCGCAATGTACTTTGAGTATCGCGACGATAATTCTAGTAATCGACGGTTGAACAAAGTTTCTCATCGAGCTACCCTCGGTTTACGATCTCTAATTATAAAGATCACGATCTTCCGCGCGGAGCGAAGTCCTGTTCCCGTTGGCTTCCTGGTTCTGGGAAGCGGACAGGAGAGACCGGGAGAGGTGGTTTCGCAGGTATTCCTCCAATCGCGGTTAAGCCGCGGCGTGATTCGACGGTCCCCGAGCGATATATATATTCGAAACACGATTTCATTCCGGCATGGCGAGTTCCATCTTGGCCCGTTCGGTGAAACGCGGAGAACAGGCCACGGACCCGCGAGTCACGGAATTCTCGTATCGCGCGGTACAGCCGAGATCACGGGCCGAGATGAACGCCCGCGGCTGAGATATATCGCGAGAGATGGTTGCGAGACTCGCGCCTCCGCTTCCGAGAACCAGTTACGTGATTTACGCGGATATCGCGATTCCAACGGATGGATATCCAACGTTTTTGATATACCGTACCCCGAGATTTCTCACGCTTCCGAAAACAAACGAGAAAGGGCCAGGGAAATAGGTTGCGAGTCCGAATCGTTTTCAAATACTTAATGTTGTCTGCGGAACGATCATTCAGCTGCCGTATCCTCGGGGCAACGAGATATATACTCGCAGCAGTCATCCGTTTCTCTCGTTCCTCTCGTTTCTTTTTCTCTCTCTCTCTCTCTCTCGATCACGAACCTCTCTCGTCTCGCGGTTACCTCGTGTTCGTTTTGCGAATCAGATATTCCTATGCTCCAGATACTCTGAATCCCAGCCAATTACGCACGGACGCGATTTCGAACGTTTTTAACGATAGCCGACCGGATTCCGTGAAGGTAAGAAACAGAAACGTTGAACGCGTCCCGATAATGTGGATATACGTGAGTGGCACGCGGCTACAAAGAAGCGTTTCCCGAGTTACGAGCTCCGTTATGTGCATTCTGCGGATAGTGTTCGGCGTTCGCTACGCGCGTATGCCACGACGTGCCCGCCGTATATCGGCGCTATATAACCCGGAGGTACATGCCCGCGACGAAGAGGGGAAGAGACACCCGGTAAGTACATAGGATGAGACGTTTATATACCCCCGACGATGTCTATAACGCCTCGAGTTACGAGACGCATTTACGAGCGAGCGCAACTCGCGCCAGACGTCAAGACCCGAACCCCCGTTCCAACTTTGATGGCGAGGGCCCCGAATATCTCCTCTCGTTCCTCACGGAACACCACCCCTCGCCCCCTTTTCAGACCTCTTACCGCGCACTGCGAGAGATTAGCTATCGTAAGAATACGAATATAAAACGGTCGAAATATCTTTGCAATCAAATGAAACGATAACGTTGCATCGGAGTACGAAAGATCGTGAGATCAATTATTATGTGAAAGATGCGATATGAGAATCGGTGGAATCGCTGACCCTCCGCGCTTAATTTATTTTCGACGACTATACGAGAGCGCTTCGTCTCGAGCATACGAATCGGCAAGTGGAACACCTATCCGATCATGCGAGGACCATGGCCGAGGAGGGTTTGAGATGGACGTCGAGGAGATCGCAACGCAATTACAAAGTTCAAGTTGTCACGGTTAGGCAGATTTTTATTGGTATTGGAGGCGAAGCTTTCCGAGTCGTAATTCCCCTCCTCGGCGCGGAGTAGCGCCGGGTCTCCCGGCCATTAAATTAATAATTTGTGGTCGACAACGCGCATTGTGCGGATCGGATGGAATCGTTATAATATGCAGGATTTTATTATCGGCCCCGATGGCGTATGCTAATTTACTGCTAATTGTATTCCGCGGGCGACAATGATGCCTTCGGGAGAATGCAATCGGTGCCGCGAGACGGACAAACGTGTTTCCTCTTTAACCGTAGATACAATAAGCTCTCGTGTACCGTTCGCGCGATTGTCCGAGGAATTGTTCGAGAGAGCCGCGAGAGAGGAAAAAAAAATTTATATATATAGTCGACTACGTGATTTTCGCGCGTGAAAAATTACCAAGTAAAATCTCGCGACGTTATCGCC
Organism: Ceratina australensis; assembly: GCA_004307685.1. Classification (NCBI taxonomy): domain Eukaryota; kingdom Metazoa; phylum Arthropoda; class Insecta; order Hymenoptera; family Apidae; genus Ceratina; species Ceratina australensis. Next base: position 11,481 of record SHCU01000230.1, on the reverse strand, counting down.
GGGGCGGCTTTCAAGGATCTTCTATAAATAAGACCCGGAGGATTAACACGCATTGTCACGGGAAAACGAGAGAAAAAACTATTTTCACCGAGACTTTTACTCGTGACTTATCGATGCCCGAACAAAAGCTAGCTGCAGCCAGGCGAATTGCGTAACGCAAGGGCAGCAGCCGCATAAATTCACGACCTACATCGGGACACCCGGTACCAGCCGAACTCTCTAGGATAGAACGGAAATTGAAAGGTCGCTTCTGAAACTTCTCGAGAGCTGCTCACTGTGGAAACATGCGGTCGGCACGTGCGGCCAACCCTCGGGTGTCCCTTTTGCTAGTTACAGCTCACAGGCTCACAGTGATTCTCATCTTTCCCAGAATGTCTTATTTAAATATTACCAGTTAATTCCGATCCATCGCGTTCTCGAATTCGATTAGCATGTCGCCAACGATATTCCACGATCGATCGAGACTCGTCGTCTCGCGTCGATCGAGCGAACAGTTCGTCGACGGAACGGTCGCGTCGAAATTAATTGATCGAGATCGCGATTCGATAAAAAAAATTCCAGCGCGGAGAGAATCGCACTTTGAGGAAAAGGTAGAGTACAAGGTAAATAACGGGGCTGGAAGGGTCCGAGACCCCCCATCGAGAGGGTTTGATCGATAATCCCAAGGAGATACCGAAGAGGTTCTCGATACACAATGACTATCGATATCGGCGCCGTCCATCTAGGTCTGCGATCCTGCAGCCTCGTCACGGAAAACTACGACGCCAGTCAACTCTTCCTTATCCCTAGAATCCAACCCTGGTTTTAAGCTCTAACGGTAGTCCCCGAGTTACGGCCGTCCGATCCTCGTGAAACCGGACAAAAAAATATTCGCCGGTAATACACAATTATTTCATGCGCGGTCGCCTCGGACGGTGAATCTTCGCACAATTCATTTATTACGTACCGGCAAAAACCCTTTTGGCAGAGGTAAAATACCCTTTGGCCGGTTTTTTCGACCGACTCTTTCCACGGGTCCGGCGATCGAGTCGTAAATTATCGTCGAAAGAAAATTCTCGACGGATCGCGCAATCGTAAAACGTGCTTTTCGACGATCGGATGAGGCAACGGAGTATCGCGAATGGAAACGGCGTAATTAACGCGCGAAACCAAAGAGTCGTGCCTAGCTGCGTGACCTCGTTCGAAGGAAAACAACGAGATAGATAGCGCTCGGCTCGTGCCTAATCCTCGAGCAACGGAACAGACTATCCCATTACCGGAGACATCAAAGCAAAAGCGTATTACCGATCCGCGGATTTATTATAAAACGAAAGTAGGACGGAGTACGCGAGTCCGCGAAACCGACAATATCCCGGACAGCCGTCTATTACGGCTATTATCAATTGACGGTAATGAATATTGATAATAACACGAACGTTGCAGCCGCACGCTCTTCGGGGTATAATTACGCGAGCAAAGGCGTTGGACGGTGAACGCTCCCGATGCACGATATTCCGCGTGCGATTTCCCGGACATTTTATATAAAAGTCAGCGAGTTTAACGATAGTCCCTGCTTATCCGAAAGCAAAAAGGTCCGTCGGTGTAACTCGTTCTGTAGTCACGACTCGACGACAAATACTTTGGATGCACGATACTCTGTGTACAAAAGTTACGGAATTCCGACATTCTTCTGAGAGTATCAGCGAACTCGAAGGATCCTCGGCTTCGGGCGTATCTTTATCGTTACCATAATGACTCGGTACTGTGTTTCGGGTAACGGTTACTTCGTCAGTTTCCCCGATGCACGGGTACGTGTGAGTGCCCTAAAACTGGCCGAACGAATCGCGCAAAAATTGATTGATGGACAATTTGATGGTCGAAGACAATATTGTATTTATACCGAAGAGCAATAAAAACGACAGCCGATGAAATACCTTTCTAGGGATACAAAGCGCGCTTCGCGGGACTCCTACTAGCAGTGCCAAGTTGAACGAGAAGAAAGCATCCGGGAAAGATCCGAGGAAATGACAAATTTTATGACGCTACCTGCATCATCGTGCAAATGGAAATGTGACATCGAAAAGAAAAAACGGCAAACCGAGTATTTGTCCTTGGAGGAGTTATAAAGTCATCAGACCGGACTGACCGACACCGACTTTCTACAAAAATTATTTCTATTGTTTGAACGAGATACAGAGAGGCGAAGGCAAGTCCCCGGATCTGCGATCACTTCGAGGAAAACCGATCGTTCGCGATAAAGTTAAAAGCTATTTTCCCCCTGCCCCTCTTGATCCGGGCGCCTCGACATTTTTCACGAGCCGAAACGGTGACCCTCTAACGAGAGACCGAAGCTTACTCAAGAATCCAATAAATCCTCGGGCAGTCGTTAGACTCCGGCGCATTTGCAGAAATAATAGAATGTACACACCGGCCGTAGGATTTAATGAATCCTCGAAAAATCATTAGACTCGCGTGCGTTTGCAGAAATAATAGAATGTGTGTGCGCGCGGACCGTTGCATCAATCATTAAAATTATTCTACTAAACGAAAACGCGAAACGTCTAAACATTCACCGTTAGTAAAACCACTCCTTTTTCCACGGCGAACAGTACAGGCACGAAAGGTGGGAAAAAGCAATGGGTTTCTACGAAACGCGGGCTCGTATCCAGGTTAGAAAATTGATCTTCGATCGTTGGACATTAATAGTCAGGGAATAGAAGCCTTGGCAGGGATCGTAAAAATGTAATTGCGCCGATTGCAACAACGTTATTCGGGCACTGGCGCGGATAATGATACGTGAATGGGCGAGTTACGGGCACTCGAGACTCACTCAGCCATCTCTCGCGTCTCCGCGCAGGTACCATTCTACGTGAGCACACACGTGCGCGCCTGCATCGAGGCACAAAGTGCATCTTGCGCAAACCACCATTACTGGATATTGACGGCGACCGTTTACAGGGCAACCGATTACTCCGCGCTTTTACCTTTTAATTCAATTTGCACGATTACGGACGATAGACGATGTCCGGTAATTATTCACCGAGATTTATGGAATGTCAAAAATTCTACGTGAAATTCCTGTTTAATCGTATGAAATTGATTTCCCTACGAACACGGAGCGGCGTGTGATATTCGAAAGTTGAATTTTCCTCGTGAAAGGGGTTCGACGACGTCGAAACGATATATAAGATTTTCGATCGGTCGCGTATCTCGATTAAGAATCAATCGTTCCGACCGACACGTCAGTTTCAACGTGAGATTTTCCAACGGTTAGAGATATACGTGTATCTGGAATCGGACACTTCTGACGGATACGAACGACGAAGCGGTATAGGATTTTTTCATTAGCCGTATCGAGGAGTTGGTTAATCAAACATCGTACAAAATGAAATTAAACTGGTCTTTTGGTTCCACGAAGCCAGAGGTAAGGAGAAGTCGACGACCGGGACCGATCCGGAGGAGAGAAAAGGCGCGAGTAAAGTTGAAGAGTCAACAAAAAGGTTCCGTGGCGCGTCTCGGAGTCGTTGATGTTTGCACGAGTTCGACGGAGAAACCCGTTTCGCCTTTTTCCACCGCGCCTTCCGAGCATGCATCTCTCCGCGAGAGTCCATCGAGGTTACAGTTTACTTAGGACCGCGCGATACACAACGTGGCTCAAATTAAATATTCCGAAGAGACGGAGGGATCCGAAAATACGGACGATTTCCCTTTTCCGACTCGCGGCACGCATCGCCGATAAAATAATGCAGGTTGGATCGATCGGTACGCGAAAATTATTCTCGCGAACAAAGAGCCGCTACACCGGCGAACCGTCGTGACGGCGCGGCGTAGGAAACGGCGTTAGGTTCCGTGAAAACTCGTGAGCGTGAAATCGGCTTAACCCCGGGGTGGAGGCGCGGCGGGACAGAAGGGAATCGGTAGGCTCGTGCCAGGCCCATTACCTGCATGGGGTCTCTCTTTTCCAGCTAACGCGAGAGGACCCTGCGACCACCTCGGACGGCCAGTAGCCGTCTCTTATAAGTCTTGCCTAATGGTCACCTCGTACGTTCGAGCGGGCAAAGGACGGGGTGTGATAGCCAATTGGGTGTTAATCTCAGCGAGTCCCACTTGACGCGCAGACAACAAACAAAACCCGACGACGACGGTTTCCCTTCTTCGAACTCCGATCTCGCGTCGTCTCGCCTCTTCCACGCGATTTATCTCAACGGGTGAATCGAAACGTTCGAACGTAATATTTCACGTTAATCGAACTATCAAAGGCGCCACGTTACGCGACGTTCGCCGACTCCTGACTCATTCGAATAGCGTCTAATGAAAATTGCATGACTCGTGGAAAAGTAGAATATGCAACGGTTCAGCGAAGAAAAATAATTTATGAAAGCCGAGATATCAGAATTTTATTCCACCTTCTAGATAAATAATTCGCGATAAAAAGAGAACGCATTCAAGGATCGAAGGAAAGACCGTCACGCGCACTTCCCCTCTCTGTCGATTAATCGGGGTGGAGCGAGAGGGTGTAACGAGACAAATTTGATCGGACTCGAGGAATCTTATGATCGACGCGTACGTATTACGTGACATTAACCTTGATGAAACTACTTGAAATTTGTCGACGATTACAGGCACGTGTACGGTAAATTACCGTAATTATTCTATCAGTTATTGCTTATAATAACAGAATCCATTATTTTAATAACACAAGTAGATTGGACGATGCAATGTGTTCGATCCAACAGCCAATGGCGATCGTTAAAAGCAGCTATCGGGCACGATTCGAACGTTTCGGTAATCCCTAAAAATCGTTTATTGTCAGAAACAGTCTAAAGACCTTCGCGTGTACTTGTTATCCATGCGCCCCCGCGTGTTTTCACACGGCGATGTGTCAAATTCAATGCTAATTTTCACTTGAACGCAAAAGCTAGATATCGAACGTTTATCGCATGCAAATTTTTTAGTAAATAGAGGCACTAAGCCGTCATTAAAGAAATGACCCGAGCCGCGAACAGACGATTGGAAAAATCGAAATCGACGGTGTCCATAAGCGAAGCCAGTGTTTTCACGCGGTAACGCGTCTAATTCGATTCCACTCTCACGCGAAAAAGGCGGAACCCAGATAAAGCGAAAAGCTTATGCTTACGCTCGTAGAAATGCCTCGTTGACGTTCAGACCGAAGAGGAGCCGAAATATCGAGTCAGGGCTCGACGAGTATTTTGCGCGTCGCTTATCTTCGATGCACGTGACTCGATTTCGCGTGATTTCGAGGTCGGCGTTCGGACGGCGACGCGACCGGGTCAAAAGGCTGAAATTTAACATTCGATTTTCACCGAGCCACGGAAATTTCGAAAAACGGTCATTACATTAAAAATGTAAGTCGGTGGCCGCGAACAGGTAATTGAAGAAATGTAAATCGATGTCGGCGTTGGATCGACGCGCATAAATAAAAGCAGGCGTGACCGTTGCCCGAGGTTGGACCAATCGCGATTCAGCGAGGTCTTCCGGTTTTTTTCCTTTATTTCATTCACTCTTTAAGCCCCTTCTCCGCGGCCGGTGATTCCCCACCATCGACGTGAAACCACGTCTCTCCCAGCTAGAACGGATCACCCGATCACGCGCGTTGCGGCTGCAACGAGGAATGCATGCGCGGGTCGCGGGCGACCTTTTGACGCCATCGCGGCGACGATAAAATCCCGATCCATTTTCGCGGCCGATTATGTAAAATGAATCATTTGTAATGGCAATTTGGGAAAACAAAGTCGAAATCGAGATTAGTTATAAGACAAAATTATACCGAAGACGCCCCCGCGCGCATTTACATGCGAAAGCGTAAAAATCAGTCTCGACGAAAAACAACGAATGCAAACGCGATGCCACG